>JAPZDV010021090.1:0-18791 GCA_029814665.1 Acanthurus lineatus | reverse complement strand
GAGGGAACCACATTTTAATTTCATTATGCAACTTGTTGTATAATGACCAATAAACTTCCTTGTATCCTTGTATCCTTGTACGCCTTATGGCTGGGCATTATGGCTGCCGAGCGAGTATTGTAAAACCAGATTCCATTGATTCCTCCTTGACAACCCTCTGAAACTCTGTAGGCTACTTTACCATATATTTTTTTAAAACAATGGTCTTATCTTGCATTGCATTGCATTCATAGCCGAATAATGCATGCATCGACACCAGCAGTTCATACTCGCCAACAAGCAGGGCTTGTTTCTCAGCTGCAGCAGCTGTGGCTGCCTCCTCCTCCTGTTTCAAGTCCTCCTTGCTGTATTCCAGTTCATACATGTAGCCACAACTACGCCACAGCTATATCCAATTCCAGCAGTACACTTTTATTGGTATCAGCTTGAAAGAGACTGCCCCCCTCTTTCCTTATTGGTGGGCATAAAAATGGCAGAACTAGTTATTTGTAGTTCTCAGCCATTCCAACAGGAAAGCTAAATCTTCCTCTGATGACATACAATGCATCATTTGACGTCATTTTCTCACTAAAATAATTTGGGCAGCTAGGGCCATGGAAGGGAAGAAAAACCACACTCATTGTATTATACTTCTGATTTTGTAATAAATCAAAGCTGCCTGCTAATCAGGGAAGTATCTCTTTAAGAAATCCTTGCTTTTGACTGCACTGTAATTTTATAGTGAGAGTGTTGTTTTTAATGTTCTGTCTGTGTGTTACAGTTCTTGTATGTTACAGTCTGTTACAGTCCCATATTAGGGGTGTATTGTTTACATGGACACAATATTCTGGTTGACTTTTGCAACAAAAGTTAAGTCTTTTGACCTCTTAATTTCAAGGCTCTACTGAGATCAATTAAATATTATGATAATAATATAATATAATGATAACCTGCATGAGGCTTACATTGTTTACAGGTATTCTCTCTACTTTTTTTGCTCAAAAAACACTCATTACTATCTCACTGAGCCCCTCTCTTCTCCTCTCTCCCTTCCTCTGTTTTAGATTTCATGTTCCTTTAATGCTTGTGACTAATTGCCACCTTCCCTGGAGTGGACGGCCAACCTCCTCTTAGCTGAATTATTTTCCAAGGTTTTTGCTTATAACAGGAAGTGTTTCCATGCCACTGCTTAAGTGGGAATTGGTCTCTATTGTTAAATATTTGTAAATTATAAAGTGTGGTCTTGACCTGCACTTTCTACGAATACTCTTGGAAAAAGTTGTTGTTATATATATATATGTGTGGGTGGGTGGGTGTGGGTGTGTGTGTGTTTGTATATCTGACAAGTATACAGTAAAATTTAAGGAACCATTATCATAAAAAAACTAGGATTTCCTGAACTTTGTTGAGTCAGTACACAACTGCTATTTTTGAGGAAATGTTACATATTGTACATTTAAATGAAAGTGCTGTATATAGCCTCAACATCAATATCAAGCAAAAAGAATAATTTAGCTGAGTACTTTGTATTTTCAATTTGGATCACTGCTGAAGACTAAAACCTATCAGCAGATTCCATTTGGGTTAAGGTGTTACGGCCCTGAGCCGTAAGGCCTTTAGACCTCCCCTTCCGCTGTGTGTGTGTGTGTGTGCGTGTGTCTGTCCTCTCAGTTCCAGCAGTCAGGTCACCAGAGGGCGTGTCCTCCCGGCCCGAAGGGATCCCTGGCAGAGGATTGGTGCGGTTGGTCGGCGCAGGGCTCCACCAATCATGTCTTGATTACATTTATATAAGACCGGCGTGCGCTGAGAATGGAGGCAGACACCATTCAATTTGTAACATTCCACTTGCTAGCCTACTGAATGATTAGTGTGAGTTTTGACTTGTCTGTATATACCAGATTGGGCCAAGGGTAAGAGTTGTAAATACAGATTTTCGTTCAATGCACTCACTATAGGTTTTGGTCTTTTGTTTAGTCTTCACCAGGTTTAGAGGTGCCAGTCACGTGTATTTTTGTTTGTTTTATGCAGTGTAGATAGTTAGGTTTTGTTTTAGAGAAAGAGATTTAAGTTATTGCCATTTAGTTATTACTTAAATAGTCAGCTCCATTTTGTTTTAAGGAGTTCTCTTTTTGTTCTATTTGTTTCAGTGATTTGACTGCACCTGGCGGGCCCTTTCTGTTAATGCTCACCTGTCTTCATAAAATAAATACATTTAATTTCACAATCCCCTCCACCGATTGTGTCTTATGTTACTTCCCTTTCCCTTTCACGAGCTGGGTTTGTAACAAAGGTTTGAGATATTGCTAGGTGATAGCAGAAGCCTGTGGCGTTGAAGCTTGATGAAGCCCCAGTGGCCAGTTTTACTTAGCTGCACCTGCTGCAGCAGCAGCAGCCAATCATTATGTAAAAGTACATTTGGGGGCATTTTTAATTTGTTGCAGTCCAACTGTGAGAGATAAGTCTGTAAAAGTCAAAGAAAAATACTTGCATGTCAAAACATAATGAGATAAAGTACACAAGCTTATGTTTACCTTCATCTGCAGTACTTTTTTTCCTGGCATCATTCCTCCTGAAGCTCCCTACTCTCAATATCCACAGCCACATGGCAGTCATGTACAGCTCTGTAATTGTATTTGAAGTTACACAATGTGTCAACACTGCAGGCATGCAGACACTCTGCAGGCATTATATAGTTGCTAACTGTGCCAGCTCATGTGAAGAAAGCAGAGTTCTGCCTCCTGACAAAGAAGCCAGTCTTCTTTACTTCCCTTTTACAAATAGATGTTAAAGGTTTTGAATGCAACGGTCAGTGTGTGAAGTTTTTGTAAACTTGTTTCATGTGAGAAACTGGGTTTTAATTTGTTTCTGAGCATTGCTGTAATTGCATAGAGCTTACTGTCAATCCAACATGTATGTAAGAAGTGTTGGAATGTTGTGTGCTGAGAAAACAAAATCTTTCGACTGACTGCACTGAGAAGATTTGAGTTCTTTCTCTGTGTCCTGTTACACTGACTGTGTAGGCAGTTAGACCAGCATTCTCGAAATACAGTGATCTCTGTGCTTAAGAAACCAATTTCTCTTTTTTCCCCATGCCAGTGCGTTCTTAGCCACACTTATTCAAACACGTATGGTGGACTTCTTGCAAAGCCATGCTTACAATGGATGCATAGTTCATTACTAAGTTATTTAACAGTTTTAAAACTAGCTCTTGCTTGAAACCTGGGAAACACTGAGGGTAATAAAAGGAGGTTACCACTGACAGGTCAGAGGAGTTTTAAAATAGCAGGTAACTGAAGGATAAACACAAAAAAAGAACAAATAGTGCCCCTCTGTAAAAATAATGGCATCATGCTAGGGATTAGCATAATGCCCCCAAAGATCTCTGGGATATAGGACATAAAAGAAAGAGGGATACAGCTACCTTAAATCTTAGGCTTACTGGTCCAGAGCACTTTTGTACATTTTAGTGAACATTCAGAACAGGTTAAATAACCAAACACCCAACCAGGGCTTTGGGCCTTTGTGCACATGGAGTACAGGTTTAATATTTGAATGTCTGGATAGGGAACCTCTTGGACATCTACATTTGTTCAAAACAGGTTCAAAACACATTTGTGGACATGCAGTACAGGTTAAGTATTTGAACAACTAATTGAAGAACTTCTTGGACAACTATGGGCATTCAAAACATGTTCAGTACTGAGGGATTTACAGTTACCCCAAAATTCAACAAGCTAAACTTATTGTGAATGTTTTCATGTATCAAAAGCCTTTTGATTACATCATCATGTTGCTCTGTCTACTCCCGCAGTGGTAAATGACACCTAATTTGAAAATGCTGCACCACCCACCACTTGCCTCTTTGAACTCCTCATATCAGCATAACAGTACTTGTTGGAAGCAAACATAACTGTGCATTTTCTTTTATGGCATCTCTAAAAATTCAAATTAAATTGCTATATATTTTAAAGGAAACCCAGCTAATGACTGCATGCACCAAACCACAATGTCAGCACGGTTCATTTGGGGATAATTACAAGTACCTTTATGCCCCTAGTTAGAGGGCATACTGTAACACACTGGTTGTCTTTGCATATTAGTAATTTGTGAACACAAACCTTGGCGGCAGTCATGAAGTGGGACAAAGACACCACAGAAGAAGTCATAAAACAACATGCAGCAGACCATTTCAAGCATGCACCAGACAAGAAGGGAGGTGGAGGACATGGCATGGAAAATTAACTAATTATTTTATCTAACAGTTTAAAGTTGTTAAGCGTCATTTTCATAGATCCTATTTCCTTTTGTAATATTATTGGCACATCTGTATGACTGGGACCAGTGCATCTTAGGGAAGTAGGTATTAATTTTCTATTTATTTACAGTTTTAACAGTTTTGAAGACATAGCCCTGTGATGCAATCCTTCCTGACAAAGGAATAAAGATCAAAACAAGGTACATAAGCGTGAAGACAGGATGGCCCTTAGCACGTTTACATACACAGCTTAGTTGAGCTGAGTCCAATTGGGACATTTAATGCCTCTGTTGTCCCAGTATACAAGTACTGGGAATTAATCAATTAATTGATGGACAAATGTTTGATCCTAATTTGGTAGGTGGCAGTATGCCTCCTTCAGCTAGCTGCTTTTCCCTCATTCAGATGACCTAATATGTCACATAGTAAACAAGCGACAGAAGCATCAATTTATTGCAGTGAAATCAAATGGCAAGAACAAAGATACCCCCCTCATCTATTCTCCTCAAAGCTCCAGGAGTTCAGAAGATTAACCCAACATTAAATGAAGGGAAACTACATTGAACACTTAGCTGAATGACTCACTGAAAAGAAAGAAAGAAAGAAAGAAAGAAAGAAAGAAAGAAAGAAAGAAAGAAAAAACTCTGTGCCCTTCCGTTCCCTAAAATTGATAACATTATCAACTGAACAGATTGGCACTTATTTTAAAGGCATAGGTCTACTATATTTTGACCTGTTCCCATTTTCTTAGTGTGTCACTGTTTTATTTTAAATTTGTCAGTGCAAGAAATTTTCCTTTGTGGATTTGCAAACTGTATACTAACCCATACAATACAGCAGGCAAATTCAATTTCAGTTTCAATTTACCATTACAACTCACCCTGACTCATTAGAAAAAACAGTATTTCAACTGAGAGAGGTAAAAAAGAACTTCTGGAGACATCTAAATCAATTAGTTGGAGATGATACTTTATTTCCACCCTTCATTCAACATACTTGGGAATCGACTATTTTTTAATTTGAAACAAAAACAGCAAGGTGCAGAGTTGTAAATAAATGTCAGACCACTGCCAATTGTATCTATCCTTAACAATCACTCTAAGAAAGAAGCTAACACATTAGACAATTAATTCTTTCATACTGAAATAACATGAGTAGAACACTGAAAAAAATATTGTCTTGTTATTTTGAATATGATGATATGATGAGAGGTGTTTTCTCCTGTGCTCTGGGAGGCATGTTTAAGGATTTAGCATCTAGGAAACACGAAACAATGGGCAGGAAAAGTCAACACCCTTCAGGCTTGTCATGATGTGTGGTTTCAAATTTGTTTACCTCCTGTTTTATTTTGCTAACCCTTGTCTTGTGTCTATCTTGTCTTTACCTCTGTCCTATCAAGTTTCCCTCCTTTCGTGATTATCTGCCCTACCCTGATGTTTTTCACCTGTACATATTACCCTGCCTGTGTCTTATTTTAGTGAGTTTAGTAAAAATGAGATTTTGCATTAGGTTATCAAAGAGCTGAAAACTTAATATTTTAAAAGAAAAATAGAAGAACAAGACTTAATTTGAGAAAGAAATATGGCCACAAACGACCTGGGCTCAGCCTGGTCTGGCATAAAAACCATATCAGGTCTCCAGAATAATAGACACAGTAGTTATCTCTCTTTAGAGGACTTAAAGTCTAATGCTGAGTTTGCTGATGCTCTTAATTGTTTTTATACCCATTTTGATAACCTTGATGTTAGTCGTGAGGTTCAGGAACTTAAATTTAACTTAAATTAGAAGACATATCAGCACTTTGATATGACACAAAAAGATGTTTAAATTCACAAAAGTGAATAAAAGTCATGGCCTTGACAATGTACGTGGCTGTCTACTTAAAACCTGTGCAAAGAGCTCAGTCCTGTTTTCCACTATGTTTTTAAGAAGTCCTTGCTCACTCCTCTTCTTATTATTTATATTTATTATTAGAGTTTTTATCAGCTTTTAACACAATTCAATCCTACACTCTGGCCAGTCAGCCTTAGAACAATCTGATTTTGATTTTAATCTTGTGGGTTGGGTTTTCAGCAAATAAGACAGACAGAGTAAAGGTAAATGGAGTTTTGTCTGGTCAGTCCTTCTCCACTACAGGCACCCCTAAAAAATGAATGCTTCCACCCTTACTTTTCATCATCTACACCAACTTGTGTCTTAATAAATACAAAAATGGCCATTATAAAGTAAGCGGATGACTCTGTCATTGTAAATCTTCTCCAGAATAATGAAAATAGCCATGAACTGATCAGTGAAGATTGTGTGCAATGGTGTGAGCACTCACATCTTTAATTAAACATATCTGAAATAATTGACATGATAATTGACTTTAGAAAACATGCTTACGCTCATAAAGCCACAACAATGAAAGGCCAATCAGTACAATATGTGGTATCTTGGAAATATCCAATCGTCGACTCAAAACTGAACTTCAAAGAAAATTGTGCAGCTGTGTGTAAAAAGGGGCACCAGTAATTATATTGTCTAAAGGAAACTGTCCTTCTTCCATGCAGGCAAAACTATGATGACCTTATTCTATCAAGCTTTTATCTAATCAATTTTATCTTTCTCTTTGATGTCATTGTTTGGAAGTCCCTGCAGAGAACAGGAACTCTTTTTTTCAGGTTGTGAAATGGTCAAGTAAGACTGGTGAACCTCAGCTCAGAGACTCAGTCCCTCCATACAAGACAGTTACAGCAGAATGAGAATCTGCACCCTTCGCACAATGAGTTTCAGCTTCTACACGCTGAACAGAGGTTTTTAGTCCAAAGGTTAAAAACAATATCAATATCACAATATAAATATAAAAGTAGCTTTTATTATGCTTATAAAACTGTACAATATTGCACAAGGTCTTGCTGATGCATGCATTTATAATTAATTTATTTAAAGTTTTTTAGACTTTTTTTATCTTAGTGCTTGATTATGTAGTTTAGTGTTCTTATTGGTATTCATAATATATTTAACATTTCATCAAACACTGGAGCACTTTAATTTATTTTTTATCTTTTATCATTATGTCTACTGCACTTTTGTCATGTTTTTATGCATGTATGTTGGCTATAGTGACTGAAACCTTACAGTGGATGCCTTGTGCTTTTAAACTTCAGACCAAATCTATCTATGGGTATAAATAAAATTACCTGAACCTGACTCCCTGTGTCCTAGTCGTCATTCTGCCTGTATATACATTAATTAAATAAATCTTTTACTGTCTCTATTCGCAACGCATCTTTTTTCTTGGCCTTCATCTCCTGAGGTGTCCCCCAAAGTTCTTCTTCTCCATCTACTTGCTTCTGCTTTGCCAAAATATACAAAAACACAACATAACTACAGCCTAACAAATATGACACCTGTAGCTTAACTCTGTATTTGTCTTCTAGACATCAAGTTCTGGATAACTGCAAACCTTCTCCAGCTCAGTGAGAATGAAATAGGCTATTTTGTATTGACCAAAGCATCTCACCAGCAATATCATTGATCATCTTGGCACTCTGACTCCCTTCTGATAAACAATATTAATTTTAAAGGATAGAGTGCTCCAAACAATAAGTAGTCAACGTGGTCCAGAAAAATTTCAATAAACTGTTTCTACTCTAAAATTTTAACTGAACTCTCTACTTTCCTTAGGCTTCAGTCATATCAGTATGCACCTCACACCGGCAACATAATAAAATAATATACTGTTAAAAAGATATATATTGAACAATATGGAAAATATTGTTGTGATCTTTTTTAATCATAAAACTCAGTCCTTGCTTCCTCCTTATCCTGTTTAACCATTATAGGCTACCGAAGTAATTTTAGAAACCATAATTGAAGCAATACTTCCTTGAAAAAACTCCTTAAACCTTAAAACTGCCCAAAACATCATTGGTACCCATCTACCAAGCATCAGTAATATCGGAGAGGTGAGGAGCCTGCGCAGAGCCGAGAGGATACTAAACACCCACCGCAGCCACAGCCTGTTCACCTTGCTGCCATCAGGCAAAAGATACAGAAGTATCTGCTGCTGTACCATCGACTACAGAGCAGCTTCTTCCCTCAGGCTGTGAGACTACTGAATGTACTCCATGTTTAAGCATTTTGTCTTTTTTAATAAAATCAATAAATTAATCAAGAGGGAACCACTCTTTAATTTCAATATACAGCTTGTTGTATAATGACCAATAAACTTCCTTGTATCCTTGTATCCTTGAACTTTTTCCTATGTCTAAAAATGTTTCATGTGCTTGGCCATTCAATATCCAGTGCCAAATTCATTCTGACCTACAGAAGTGACCTATGATGGCAGCTTCAGACACACACAGAAACAAAAATACACACACATCTCTGTGAATGAATCCCGGGGGAAACCCCAAGCCTAGCTCTATCTCCTGTCTGCTACTTGCTCAGTTGTTCCCATGAGACCAAAAATCTCTCAGTGTCTGCACTTAGGTGCAGCAGAGCTCATCTAAACACAAAGAGCAGGTAAATTTTTAACCAAAGACAGTACTACTCATCACTTGCACGTATTAATGCTGTTTTTTCTGCAGAACACATCAGTGCATTCCCTGTTGACTTGTTTTTTTCAACTGGTATTAGTATCATAGTAATCTAACCTACATTATTGTATTAAAAGTTGTCTTCACGTTTCCACTGGTGCTAAGGTCTGTTTGTCACCTTGTCAGGCTGTTTTTCAGATGGGATATTCCTCTTATCCCCAAGGTCAGTGGGAAACATCAACACCAGCTGACAAATGGGGAATCTACTTTCATGCCAGCACTCTCTTTCTTACACACCCACACACGGACATACACACGCACACTTGCACACACAGGGTGCACTATCATCCATCATGTGATTCCATGGCTGGGTTATCCCCAAGATTCACTTGCCTCACTTTCTGTAGTAGGCATTTTTCCAGTAAAAGAGTTCACAGCAGAGCTGGCTCATTAGCACATAATTAGCTTGCACACATTTTCACATAAACACACTGAAGCATTTGAGGCAAACAGCAATTGCAGTCATCCAGGTGTTATAGAGGACACAATTTAAAACACTATGAAAGAACAGAATTAAGGAAGGATTGTGACTTTTACATATTATTTGACTTTGCCTATTTCATGGCCAGTAGTCAACAAAAAGTCATTGGCTTTTATTAAACAGAAAAAATAGTATGATTGTGATAAGCATTATGATGACCTAAATAATCATTAAGGGAAGAAACCAGGCTGAAAAGGTGCTTGAACAAACAATTACAGTATATATGGAGTAAGCTTCAGACAGTAGTGCATAGGCCAATATGTTTATGCAACCATCAACCTATACGGACTCACATATACATATATATATATATATATATATGTGTGTGTGTGTGTGTGTGTGTGTGTGTGTGTGCATGTGCGTGTATGTGTGTGTATCTGTTTATTCACTGTTCTTCTGTTCTCCCTTAGCGTGCTCTCTCTGAGCGTATGTTGTAGTGTTGTAGTTGGAAGGCTTTAACATGGCAAAGTGTGAAACTAAAAATGCAAACATAATATGATATCAGGGATATGGTAATTTGTATAAATCAGCAGGTAAGTAAGCAAGTAACTAAAAAAAGTCAAGTTCACGTTAAATGATATATTTCCTTTTCATGTGCTAGTACTATCATACAGGTAAAACAGGTAAAAAAGGTAGATCTACAGATGGATGGTAGTGGATTGTGTAGGCTTCACGCATCATGTGTCATGCCATGTGTCCAACCTCATCACAAAAAAACAAATAAAGCAACTAAACACCTCACTTCATATCTACAGTCTTCTTCTTAGGTTCATACAGGAAGTACAAAATCTAGAGTCTGCAGTAATCAAATAAGCCACTGGAGGGGCTGTAACTTGAGGGAGCAAAACTTTACCTGCAGTTGCAAGACACTCCCAACCTGGCATCTTTTAAGTGATGTCACTATACTACATTTAAAAATTGTTATCTTCAGGAAAGAAGAGGAGAATAATTTCGCTTCACCATCAGGGCTGTCGATTATATCCTACCTTCTCCCGCAAACCTAAGCCAGTGGTATAGCGAAGATCCAACTTGCCCTCTCTTCCCAAGCACATCCTAGTGGGCTGCAAGACCAGTCTCATTCAAGGATGATACACCTGGCTGCACAACCATGTCTTAAAGAGTCTTGCAGCAGTGCTAGAGAGTCAACAGACAAGCATGAACGCCCTTCCTCCCCCATCATCCTGCTGGCAGGCAACATCATTTGTCTGGAAGGGTGAGGGTCACGCCAGCCTCAACACCATAGGACCAGCCGCTGGCCAGCTAAGTGGGGCATGGGACTAGAAGCTGCTGGCAGACTTGGGCCAGAAGCTCTGCTTCCCAGCTGAGATTGCATCTACCAAGCTGTGACCAGACCTTGTCATGTGGTCAGCCTCCCTTAAGCTTGTTTACATCATTGAGCTCACGGTGCCCTGGGAGAATTCAGTGGAGGAGGCCCTTGAGCGAAAGAGGCTGAGATAAGCTAAGCTTGCAGCCAATGTGCAGCAACAGGGCTGGAGAGTGAGTGTACGCCCGAGGCTGCAGAGGATTCATAGCCACCTCAACATCCAGGCTACTCAGAGAGATGGGAGTGCAAGGGAAGGCCCATCGGTAGGCAGTCAAAGAAATCTCCAGAGCTGCTGAAAAGGGGAGTCAGTGGCTGTGGATGAAGAGGGGAGATTCGCCTGGGCTCTCGGGTGAGCCGATGGCATCTAGGGGGTGAACCTGGGATGTTGGGATTCACTGCTGAACCCTCTGGAGGTGTCATGGGCCTATCAGCGAAACACCCAAGAAGTAGGGCACCCTCCTGATAACCCAAAGGATGCCATCATTCACTTGACCTTCCCACGAAGTCTCATTAGTGCCTCAAGCACGCATGTAATAGGGGATATCAACATCTAGTCTGGACTGGTAAGTATTAATTAAGAGTATCCACTGCACATTTGCAAAATAAAATAAACAACATTTCTACTCTTCCTCCTTGCCTCACCCATGAAAGTAGGGGAGTACATGAAGGTAGAGTGTACAGCCCGGTCCGGCGGGGGAGAGTTCTTGCCCCCTAAGGCATCTCTCCCTGACTCTACCTCCCTCATTCAATCTGGCTGCCACTTTCTTGGCTTCTTCTTCATCCTGCCCTTTCAAACAAAACTAGTTTAGGAAATAAGCCATGCCCCGGCACAACACTTGATAACCCAAAGGTTATCATCACTTACTTAACCTTCCCACAGAGTCTCATTGGTGCCTCAAGCACATATGTATTAGGGGACATCAACATCTAGTCCTATACAACGGATCTGTAGGTGAAAAGGCAGTTTGTATACAATTGGTCCTACAACTCTAGCTGTGTTCAAGTACCAGACACAAGGTAAGTAATCATCATGCTTACTAGAGTTTATGGTCTCTGCCAGAAAGCTTGGGGTATTCTTAATTTTTGAGAACAGAGCTCTCTCAGAGCACCATAAGACTCCTCTAGTTGTGACTATGTTATGTTCAGGCCTTGAGGAGGTTGGCATAAATCCACCGCTCTAATTCAGCAAGTGTGCTCACTGGACTCAGAGCCCAGCCATTTGAAAAAAAGGTTGATTTCTTCATTTGCAGTAGTCCTAGCCCTGATATACTTATCTCTAATTTTAGCTCTATTTCTTTCTGTTTTTATTTTTATTTTGGTCTGCTTTGGCCTCCACATGTGCCTTTGCTGCTGTTATGCTAGCTCTTGATGAGGCTGATGCATGTGATGAGTGAGTTGAATGTTAAGATCTGGTTGAATAGGATGTGCATGATGACTTGGCTGAATATCCTGTAATAGACACCCTCTGTACTTCATCCAACAGCTTGCTCTGGTCTGCACTATTCTTTTGCCTGCTTGCTTTGGTCCCATTTCCATCCATGATGAGAAACCTTTCACATCACTCATTTCACAACTTTGTGCTTTGCTCACTACCAAGTAGGGCGCAGAGGAACAGCAGGAACAGCAGAGCCAGTCAGCGTTGCTAAGCAACAGCAACACTGGTTAGCATTGTATTTAGCATTGACTCATAACCTCTGCTTTTTCACAAATGTGGTAGTCCGATCTGTCTGCTGACATTTCGCCAAGCATGTCTTTTCATTCCGAGATCGTGGTACTCAGACACGCATAAAATCAAGTTTTCCCCCATATTTGTCTCATTACTTTGAACTTTGAGCAAAGAAAATCTGAGCAAAGTGCAACGCCAAGGGTAGCAGTGCCACTCAGGCGCTGCTGGCCTCTCCATGGGAAACAATGGAACAGCCAGCACAAAGAGTTTTTACCACTGATCATATGTAGAGGTCTTAACTTATCAATGTGACAGTTGCTCTGTACAGTGGTTGATCTGATCTTACTTGTTGGAAGGGCTTTGTTTAGAATCACCTTCTTCTAATAAGTGGTCTTCTTGTCATTGTTCTGATCAACCTCAGCGTACTCTCTGTGAGCATATGTTGAAATCAACAACCAGCTTAATGTATAACTCACCAAAAAACATTCTTAGCTTTTCACATAAACAATCATTATCTCTAGTCTGAAAATAAACCTTTGATTCATCAAGTTAGATGTTAAAATATACTGGCTCTATATGCTGTGTTTTCCTGCGTCTCTACCCTCTTTTCATAGTCATCTTGGTTGTTTCATATCAGTTTCATCTGAAATAAGATAAATGGTTGTTATTGACCTCAAGCAGACCAGAAAAGATGGAAATCCCTGTAAAAAAAAAAATAATGCAGTTTCATAAATAACACAAAACTGACTGACTTTGCCCCCATAGATAGGGGAGGTTAATGAATTTTGCTTGTCAAAACAGAAAAAAGGGAGAAATAATTAAAAATGATGACTACAGCATTAACTTACCATGTTGTGAAATATTAAGAACACTTGGTGTTTCCATGAGAAATGTTATGGATAATATTTAACAAGAACCTTAACATGTAAAAAGACAGTCAGAAAAATACTTACACGCTATGGGTCCTTGGTTCTCTAATGGGACCTTTGCTCACAGTGTCTTTTAGGGTCATGGTCAAGCTGAGGTTGGAGTAAGGTGACTGCATTGGCATTGTTCAACATCTGGTTGAAACAATATCAATAAGACAGCAATTAATTGCTAATACCCTAATTGGATTGCTATCCAACTTGATAGAGAAACACATAAAGAAGCAAAGTGATAGGGTATACGTTCTGGTCATGTTTAAACATCACGTTTATTACAATGACTTTGAAATATCTAAGTACAGAGTAGTGAAGCCACAGATTTGTTGTTTTTACATTTCTGCAATCTGCGCTTTCTGTGATTTGTTACTTGCTTTCATATCAACGTTGAGGCTAATTTTTCAGTGCTTTGTGATGTTTTAATGATAATAATTACATGAACAGGAAAGAACAGTTAATGTTTGATCTATCTAATACTGTGTTGGTCATAGTATGGGATGATTTATTGCTTGTGTTTTTTAAATAAGGAACATAAAAATAATCACAAATAAATCACAATCATAATACTGGTTTTAAAAAAAATGCATTTGGATTATTTTCCCAACCCGCTGAGACTTACAGTCTATGCAGGTGGTCTGTGAGCCAGGAAAAGCTGTGGCATTTAAAATAGAAATGCAAAAGAAATCAAATAGTATAGGCTCAGTCCTAAGTCTAATTTTGCACCAACTCCAACAATTAATGGTGAGTGAAAGTATGAAGCAGCAGTAAAGGCTTAGGGATGCCCTGGACAGAGTGCCAAAGAGAGCATTTTCAGCATGGCAGGACTATAAAAATTCAGGACTGCACAGTGGATGGTGGATATGTATAATTAATCACAATACACCAAAATATTCCCACTTAAGCAAGGACATGGGTGGCACAGGGGAGGTGAGGCAAGTGGCTATAAAGGAACATAGAGGAATTAGTTCACTGCATGGCTGGAGGAAGAACAAATGAAAGACACAGGGATTTCAATCATATCTTCTACGACTCAGAATTAATGTAATAATTTCATAAAATTGATTTTTTAAATGCTAGTTAATAAAGAAGTGTCGTCAGAACCACAATGTCAGAGCTTAACAGCAAAGGCAGTGAAGCACCTGAACAGTCTACAGTGTGCACAAGTTAGAGTTATCATATAACTTTTAACATTTAATCTTCTAAAAGGCAGCAGTTACAAGTATTGCTAATTTATTGGCTTAACAATAACCTTGGTGAGATAAATTAAAAGTGTATTAACATTGCATACTTTTTGCACTTTCATTCAGATTTTTATGTTATCAAAGCAGAGTCTTAAGTCAGACAAGTGGACCAGTTGACTGACATAGGTTGTAGCATTTAACAATTTCAACCAACCAAGTGGTAAAAATGGTAACTCGCTCACATGCACAGGCTCTTTCATCTTAAAAAAAACCCAATCTAGCTTGTGACTTGTTCGATGATCCAAAAGGTTAAATTGCAGAAAACTAGCCTTCTTTTTGATTAGAGCCATTTCGCCTCTCCTCCTAAAGGCTTCTTCAGTTCTGAAGGAGCAGTGGGGAGTTTCAGGATTTAAACTCTGTGGAGTCAAAGAGCCTGTTTCCACCTTTTTTTTTTTAATCTGTCCTGAGTTATCAAATCTCAAGTGGACAGTGCTTATCATGTGTGGTCCCATCTGGTATCAACATGTGTCTCCAAATGCATCTCTGATGACCACATGTGATCAGATCTCACTCCCTCACTCTATATGCAAATAAATACAGACATCATTTCAGCTTGCAGTGACCAACTGAGTTGTTGTTTTTTACCTTCGAGAGGAAGCAATTAACTTAATCACGCCTCACCGACTGGAAAATGAAGAACACTTCCTGTCTGCAGGATAGTAAAAGCAGAAGAAGAACTTAGTGGGCAAATGAAAACAACACAGTTTACAAAGATGTTTGAGGTATTAGTTCCATATCTCCATGGGCTCTTTGAATTATCTCAATGTCATTTGCTGATTCAGTTGTTATGGCTACCATTTGTTGTCTCCTCAATGTGTCTTGGGTGCATTCAAACCCGTGCTTAACCCTGTTCACTCGAGATCAGATCACTAAGGACAGATTCTAATTCCAGGTGGTAACAGAGCCATTGGTCCTGGATAAAAGTCCTTAAGGTCACAAGGGAGCCGTTGGCCACTCCTGGGAGGGGCATTAGTTTCACCTAAGAGCTGTTGACACCTTTGCCCTGTCTGTGGGCTGTTAGGGTCAATTGAGCAGGGACGTGAATGGGCATTCAGCTTCCTAGGAATGGATCTAATTGTGAGTGGGTGATAAGTGGTGTGGTCTATGACACCACAGAGTTTAAATCCTGCAACTTCCCACTGCTCCTTCGGAACTGAGGACGGCTTTTGGGTGAAAGGCAAAATATCTCCACTCAGCAGAAGTCCAGTTGTCTGCGATTCAACCTTTTGGATTACCATGACCTGAATGACTGAGAATCTTCACAGACGTACATTAATGACTTTCGCTAAAGCTCACCGTTTAGTGCAAAGGCTTTTCGCCCTTTGTGAAGATACAATGTCAACATCACAGCAGAGGACACCAGTGAATAAACTAGCATACAGTAGCCTATACTGAACCCATAGTCCCCCCTTTTCTATTTATTCAGGGATGATTAGTTTTGAATTAGGCATTGGTTTGAATTAAAATTGCTTTTTGAATTACTTAAAAACAAGATTCCATGAATCAAAATTAAATGATGAGATTTCAGAACATCAGTGGGAACAACAATCAGGTTTCAGGTCTCCTACATGTACAATTAACAGTGGTCTCTGTGTGGATGGTTCACAGGAAGTAGCAATGTTGTCATTATCTATAATCACTTCTCCTTATGATGATCCTAATTATTATTTCTTTATGACAGAAATGTTAATGTCTCTACGTCTTTATGCTGTTTTATGTTTTTATGTTAACAAAATGCCGCTGTCATTTAGGGGATGGGAATCTCTCGCACCCCATGATTTCTCTCACGATTTGATGATGACAACAGTTATAGATTCATCCTGCATCTTAATGAATCAAAATATCTGAATCCTAATCGATCATAAGTTTAAAGTAAATATCAATTATATTTAAAATATATATATATATATAATATTAATTTACAAGCATTTTACAGTCTTCTGCCTGCATACCAATTACAACCTTATTGGGGGTGAATGCTGCATTCTGATGATCTTAACATTATGATTTGCACCATTAGCTCTGGGTAAAGCCACTGCTATACAAGATACTGAGAAAGCGCAAGGAATTTGAAATGAAACGGATCGAGCAAACTGAGTCAGCTTTCCTAAATTCAACTTTGGTTTAAGTTGTGCAATGGAGTAGTGTGTGTGGTGAGCTGGTCTCATTGAATACAACTGATCCCTGCTCCAAGTTACTCTATGAGTTACAGCATTTACAATATGCCAAGTTTTAACTTTGTCCATGAATGCAATGTTCTTTTCTGTTATGTCAACGTCACAGTATTAACCTACTGATGTCATAATTTTGTCATAGTTTTATGCATTGCTGGGAACTCAGTGGAAGCCAGCGGTTTTGTTACAGATAACAGTGAAGAAGCAGTGTTGTCATTGTTACTAATTTTCTTTCCCCTTTATGAGAACATGAAATATAAGAGCTGACCGATAAAGTTGAGGACAAAATTATTAGCCCCCCCATGAAGTTTTTTTCAAAAATTTCCCAAGTGCTTTTTTAACAGAGCAAGGAATTTTCAACATTACATTTCTAAACATACTAGTTTTCTTCAGAAAGCATTAATTATTTCTACTTGCACACAATAACAGAATTATTTCAGAAAAACAAAAATGACCAGGGTCAATATTATTAGCCCCCTTAAGAATTGACCTTTTTGTTGAGCCATAGTACAAACCAATGTTGTGCAATGATGTGCTTCAACTTTGTAATGCTCAAATCTTGTAAAATCGAGTTAAAGCTGAGGGTTATCTTCCAGTTTACACACAGTATAAAAACTTCAGTATGGGTTTGAGCTGTCACTTAAGAAAGCATCATGCCAAAAACAAAAGAAATCAGTTTAGACTTGAGAAAAAGAATTGTTGATGCTCACAAAGCAGGAGAAGGATATACAAAGTTATCACAGTGTTTCCAAGTGTCAAGAACTGGAGTGAGAAGTATCATTAAGAAGTTCAGAGAGAGCCACACAGTACAGAACAAGCCTGGCAGAGGTAGGAAGCGAAAGATTTTAAAGACTCTGGAAAGAAAATTAGTGAGAGATGTGTCTAAAGACCCCAGAACAACTGCCAAGACACTAGTGAATGACTTAGCCAAGTCGGGAATTGTAGTCTCAAAGAAGACAATCACTAGGGCCCTCCACAGGAATGGGCTGCGAGGTTGCAGACCAAGAAAAACTCCACTTCTGCAGAAGAGACACCTTCAAGCCAGACTGAAGTATGCTAAAGACAACCTAGAGAAAGATTATACATACTGGAAGCATGTCCTTTGGTCAGATGAGACGAAACTAGAGCTCTTTGGCCATAATGATGTTGCCTATGTTTGGAGAAAGAAGGGAGATGCATATAACCCAAAAAACACTGTCCCCACAGTGATATACAGTGGTAGGAGTGTTATGCTGTGGGGATGCTTCGGTGCGTCTGGTACTGGGAATCTTGTCAAGGTGGAAGGAATCATGAAGAAAGAAGGATATGTGAAGATTTTAAAAGAAAACCACAAGCAGTCAGCGGCAAAACTGGGTCTGGGTCTGGGTCTGGGTCTGGGTCTGGGTCGTTGCTTTGTCTTCCAACACGACAATGACCCAAAATATACGTTGCTCCTGGTGAAGAACTACCTCCAGAAGACCAAAGTGAATGTTATTGACTGGCCTGCACAAAGCCATGACTTGAATCCCATTGAAAATCTGTGGGGTGAACTGAAGACCAAGGTTCATGGCAGAAGACCATCAAATCTGGAGGAACTTGAGAGATTCAGCAAAGAAGAATGGGCTGGGATTCCTCAGGAGTTCGTGTCTGAGACTTGTTGAAAACTACAACAAACAACTACAGGCTGTTATCCAGCAAAAAAGATACACAATTGACTATTAGCATCAGGGGGGTTAATTATTTTGACCCTGGTAGTTTTTGGTTTTTGTGAAGTAATTTTGTTTCTGTGTGCAAAGTAAAATAATGTAAACATCCAAAATAAAACAAGGATGTTTGGAAAAGCGGTGTTAAAAATTCTTTGCTCTGTTTAACAGCACTTAAGAAATACTTTAAAGGTCCCATATTATACGCCTTTTCAGCAGGTTCACATAGGTCTCAGAGGTCCCAGAACAGTCAATTTGAAGTTTGTTGTCTAAAAACTAGGGCTGTGGTGATACACTAATCTCTCGATATGATACGATACACGATATTCAGCTCACGATACGATATATATCACGATATTCAGCTCACGATACAATTCGATACGATTCGATACACTTACATCATTTACTGAAAGATTTTAAAGGGACAAAGTGATTTTGATGACATCTTGTGAGTGTTCCATTGACTTGGATTGAATTAATTGA
>JAPZDV010021089.1:0-18851 GCA_029814665.1 Acanthurus lineatus | reverse complement strand
TTAATAAATAAATACATTTAAACATACTGAACAGAAAAGTTAAGAAAAAATAAAACAATAGGGGCTTTGTTTGTTCTTTACAAAAGCTCTGTGTTTTTGTGATTCAAAACTTGCAGGGTGACATATTTTTTGTACATACGAGGTATGGCTCCCTGGAACAAGTTGGGGTTCATTTCAACCAAGCGCCTCCGAAGTTCATTCACACCCACACCAGATGGCCCTAAGAAACACAGAAAACATCTTGAAGCTGGATAATAATAATATAATCACAGGAAATGTTTTGTTTGATGATTTGACAATATTTTTAATGTAGAAACACATTTGTTAAGGAATAAAACTCATGTTTAATGAGTAAATTGTATGGACTATTCACTCAATCTAACTCTAAATTCTAAATGGAGCTTCCAGGTCTGAAAAGTGAAACCAATGCAAAAGTGCTTTAAACGTGCATTATTTCCTAATGACCAGCAGGGGGCGACTCCACTGGCCGCAAATATAAATCTGATTGGATGTAACTTAATTAGTTTGTGGTGTTAATTACTAGTTGGAAGGCTACATCACTGCAATGTAATGTTTATTTCGTAAATGAAAGCCCTTTTTATTTTTATTTATATGTATTTATTTATATGTATTTATATCTATTTATACTTATAAATTAAATTAAACACTTGGTGACTACAACAGTGTAATGTTGGTGTAAAAGGTATTTCTTTTTTCACCAACTAATAAAACTTTTAAAAAAAACAAAACACTTTTAAAGCCAGGATCTTCCCAGCTAGGAGATCAACTGTACCTAAGAGGGCGATGACACGCTGTACGTCCTGTGGGTGACGCTGGTAGCGCACCACCTCCTCATAGGGACTGTTGAGGGCGCTGTAGCAGCTGCCAGGACAGCGGGTGTGGCAGGACAGCTGCGTGGTGCTGTGTAACCGCCGCCGACACAGACGCATGCTGCGCCTGAAGCCCACTGAAAGATAACAAAAGTTAGGGCCACAGCTTGAAAACAGAACCATGACACATGCAGATAAAAACATAAAACATAACGTAATCATTTTGAATGACAAGGTGTGTTTAATGTGCAGATAACAGGTGTGAGTCCTGCTGTGTGAAGATTTACCTAAGTAGATCCCTTCTATGTTGCTGCAGAAGTCGTCATCCTCTGGTTTGACATGCAGAGAGCCAAGAGGATAAATGAATATGCAACATGTGAGGCACAAGCAGGCTCGTGTAAAAAGTTTAAGTACCCTTGTGACTAAGTACATGTACGTTTTTTTTAACATGTTTGATTATGTATGAGTCTCTCTTTTTTCCCTCTAGTTTGTCTTTTATGGTTCAGCCTTGTACAAATTTGAGATATTCCTCTAAGCAGGCAGATTAAAGGATGAACATCTGAGATTTTTCTTACCCTCTCTGAGCTCCTCTGATATTTACCCGTCAAACAGCAGAAGAAACAACAAAAATGTTTCAGATAAAAGACAACAGATAGAGTGATGTTTTGCACGTGCAACACTGAATTCAGAGTTGAAATGGATTAAATCAACAAAGACTTACCTACCAGATTCAAATGCCTCCTCATCTGACAGAAAGAAAACAACCAGTAGAAATTATTACAAAGCAGCAAAGAAGTGCAGTACATTTGTTATAAATAATAACAATAAGTCACATATGAAGGTTTACCTGCTTCAACACACTTCTCATCAATGGCCATCAGATCTTCCTCTGTGTATGAAGAATAAAAACAAACAGTTGAACCTGAGAATGTATAAACCATTTAGCTCTGAGTCAAGGGCTTAATTAACTACAACTACATGTAATATGATCTCTCCTTACCTTCCTCTACAGTGCTCACTTCAGTAAGTGTGGAAATGCAATAAGAAAATCACTTGTGAAATCAAGTTAAGATATCTGAAAGACTTGTATATTAAGTATGAGAAAACTTAAAGGAAATTAGTGAACTCACAGGTTTGTATGCAGGCATGTGGCTGATAAGGCTGAGACCACCAGAACTCTCTCTGCTTCCTGTTACCACATGCAGACTCGTGTTTAAATGATGGAAATTACAAAATACAACTTTAATTTGACCAAATTTCACATCATGTAAGTCATGCAATGGGAGTCCCTAAAATATCAGAGTAGGTGGGGTCTTTAAATGTCTTGTTTTTTAAAAAAAAAAATTAATAAAAAAGCAAAAGAAATTCTATTTAAAAACATAAAGCAGGTTAAGTTGGTAGATTTACTTTGCCTGTGTAGATTTTCCTTTAAGTATCTTGATCACCAGCAGAGTTAAATAAGACCCACATGAATCATCAGAAGTTCAATTAAAAGTTTAAGTAATAATAACCAAACCAACAAACAAAACAAGGCAGCCACAGGAATGTGCAAAACATAAAAATATCATGGTAAATTTCAAAAAGACATCTTGGTAAATTTTCCTGACCGTTTCAGCAGGTTGGTGGAGGGGATGAGGCCAGCACAGGCTGTGTTGCTGGGTAGTTTCTTGGCCTGCCACCAGAGGGCGTCTGTCTGGTCCACAATCTCAAGGATGTCGCCCTTTCTGAAGCTCATTCCAGCATCGGCACAAGGGATGGTTGGGTCTTGCTGAGGGCTGTAGTCGGCCATGGCCCGTACATAGAGCTAACAGCATACAAGTTGTATATTTTGATATTCTGATGATTAAATGTGTAATAAAAGAATGAAAATCAATGAGGCATGTGTAGATAAGGATTTACCATTGTCTGGTTGTGGACCGGCCTTTCTGTGATGGGAACAACCTTGAACATGATGGTGCCCTGCGACCTTGCTTGCTGATGATAAATAATTAACAAATTAACAATTAACAATTAAATTAAATAATTAACAACAATAATTAAGTAAATATATTAGTACTTAGCAGATATATAGATTTGTGGGACTTATAACAGCAAATTATCAGGATTCTCCGATGTCCGACGCAGTATGACATAGTAAAACTAAAAGTATAAATCAGCCTTTTGTTCACTTCATGAAGCTACAGACAAGAAAATATGGCATCCAAGGATGTGAAGGAAGAAAATAAGAATATGAGAAGATTTGTGGTATCATTGCACAGTTGGTATCCAAAAGAATGACCTACCACAACTTGGATAACTTGCTCTGGTTCCATCCCATCCACAGCAAAACCATTTACCTCTATGATCCTGTCCCCTGCGTGGAGCAGGCCTATACACATACATAAAACACACACACACAAACACAAAAACTTAACATTTATCGAACAAAGTTTAAACAAGTTCTTTCAGAGTGTTCAAGTGTTCTATTCAAGTCCTTTAAGTATCCAAATATGGTTATTTCTAAATTTTAAGAGGATTGTGCAGCTATTGTGTACTAGCTTTTGCCTAAAATGTATCATAAATACATAAATTAGGTTAGAGGCTATAAGAACAAAACTAAATGTGCATGACTGACTTAACTACATAAAAACATGAAGCATGGAAATTCATTCCATAGGAAATTTAGGATTAAGAAGAGTGTGTTTAGAATTAAACTCTAAAAGTCCAGATTTTCCAAGTTTTTAAAAGGGCAGAACTCACTCAGATAATACCTTGTTATTTTTTCAAAAGGTCATTAAAATAATTATTTCAACTGTTGTTAATGCTATAAGACTGAGAAATACAACATATTGAAAATGAAAACATCCTGGAGAGAAATGACTCACCACTTTGATCAGCCAGCCCTCCATGAATCACCCGAGCAACAAAAATCTCCCCTGTGATCTCGTTTCTCTTTATAGTTGCTCCCTACAACAGAAAAGATGAAAATACTGAATTGATAATGCTGCTGTTATGTGGACCAGAAGGATGTATAAGTTAAATCCAATCACATGAATGAAGACGAATAAACCTTTTGGGGATGAAATGAAAAAAATTTGAAGCTTTCAGTTATGACAAATTAGACAAACATGACATGACATGACAATGAACAAAAGCTCCAATGTATTTTCTGGACGTCACTGGTTAGGAGAAAGTGGAAGAGGAAGATTAAAAAAAATGAAATGTTCCCACGTGATGGAAGGAATGACGAGAAATGCAACAAAATGTGTAAAATAATGTCAGCTACCACTATGTGTGTTTGCAGGTCAGCCACTCTGCAGAGACTGCTTGAAGGGACCGAAGAAGTCAACTGGACACTCTTCTTCTTCTACTCTCATGTTGCCTTTTTCCTCTTCTTCTTCCGCTGGTTTGAATGACGTCCTTTGACAGCATGGGAGCTCCCCTCATCAAGCAGCCCATTGGTCAGTAGGTGCTGGGATGCTGGAGGCTCAGAGGGAGCATGCTTCTTCAGCGGCAAAGAGGCATTTTTATTTTTCACTGCAGTTCGAGGTGACCCACGGCAGGATACAGACAGACAGCTGGTCCCCTGAGAAGTGGAGGGAGCATCCAGGGAGCTGTTTAGGGAGGTGGAGGAGATGGAGGAAGGAGGTGAGGGAAAGGAACATCTGGATTGGTGTGTCAGGGATGGACGCTGTTGACTCTTTGTGGTTTGGCTTTTCTTTGGTGTGCTGTTTTCCTCAGGGGCTTCGGGTTGAGGAGAGCTGATGTCTGTCCTGGTGGTGGCAAGGAGCATCTGCAGTCTGTCAACCACCTGCGTAAGGAGGACCAAGGCCTGGGAGTTGTCCTGCACAGTGTCTGACATGCGTTCAGTTGCAGCGGCCATTTTTTCCCCAAGGAGCTTGATGTCTTTGGTGCTGTTCTCCATGGAGCTGGCGGCCAGCTGCACCGTTGACCTCAGCTCATCCAGACTCTCTTGCTTGGCAAGCTCCACAGGGGGCATATCCACCACACGGTGATGATGCATGGGACTCGGGGGCGCAGTGCGGATGCGAGGGCCTTGGCTTGGATGCCTATGAGGCAAACCTGGCTGGATGTAGTCTACATTGGAGTAATATGGCACGGTGAGACACGAAGGAGACACAGTCCACTGCCTGGCTGTAGGCAGTGCAGATGGTGCACTAGTGGACACCCCATCCTCATCTCCACTGTCCAGCTCTTCAATGACATTGTCTCCAACAAAAAACAGACATTGTTAATCCGTGAACAAACTATGGGGAGCCATGATGTGTGATGGAAGAAAAGCTCACAAAGATGGATGATGAAAACCAACAGATCTTTTCTTACCAATCAGAACAGAGCTGTAGACCGAAGGCGCAGAGCGGTTCATACTTGGTTGCTCCCAGAGCAGGTTGGTGTAACAAACTCTACACTGGCTTGTCGGCTTGCTACAGCACGTTTGACAGCTACTCATCTGCTTATAGCGAGTTGGAGGGTATGGCTGAGCTGCTGCTGCAGGACATGGCAGCTCAGTTGGCGGGTAGCTGCCTCTCCTAATACTACACCATGATGAATCCTTAGGGCTCCCTGCAGCTGGGTGTTGGGTCCTGAATGCACCACCCTGGTGAAGCCTGTGCCGCGTCAGACGCCGCAGGGTTTCCCAGTGACTGCGGATCCCCAACCTTGAGCTTTTTGCACTTGGGGAGGATGGGCTGGGCAGTGGCAGCCTGACCCTTTGATGGTCGCAGAGCTATGAGACAACAGAGTCACTCAAGGGTAGAGGAAAAGATTAACCATGTGTTGTGAACATCCACTGGAAAAAAAGAAGGCTCACAAGAAAGAAAATCTGCTAATAAAACTGGGATTAAAGCTTAATTGATAAGAACACTCTTATGATTCTAACAATTATATCTGTACATTTTGGTAAGGGAACTTTGTGATTAATGACCCAAAAGACATACCTGTAACAAAAAAAAGACTTGCATATACATGTTTTGCAGTGCCTAAAAAAATGACTATCTTTCATTCTTAAAAATGCTTCCTTTTCAGTGCTTTTTGCTTTTACAAAACCATCTGTAGCATTAACAAACAATTATTCAAATGACAGATTATAAAATTCCAACATCTGCTCTCTGGTGGATATAGTCAGCTGTTTGATTTATATCTGGCAAAAAACACCCACATATCAAAATATCCAGAGCATCTGTTTCCACAGTGTTTGACCAGCAACTCTGCTGTGGGACAGTTTATAGACTAAAATGTGTGTATGTTTTAGAGGCGGATAAACTGTGGACAATGGGAGTTTCTTTTACATATGTGATGAAATGTAAAAACAAAATAGAGGCCTTTTCTAGATTTTATGAGTAGCTTAAAGGGTGAGTTCACCCAAATCACAAAATGTATTTTCCTACTTAAGAATCCCTACCAGTTGCCAGCAAACAGGTAATTTTTTAAAAAAAAAGTTTGTATATATTAATCCCAGAGACTTCTGCATCCACCCAAGTAACAACAGTTACAAAGAAAGAATGACTGAAAGTATGCGGACACCACTGTCCTGTAATCAGGTAAGCTAATGTTCTTTATAACCTCAAACAACCCACATAAAACCTGTTACAGTGTTTCCCATCTCTTATATGGTTTTGTGTAAATGTACTGTGAGTGCTTATTGTGTGTCTACTTCAACATTATAAACTTAAGTAAAAGGTACTGATGAAAATGGGAGAAAACTTAGTTAGTAGCAAGTAGAACTAGCTTAAATATTATCTGTATTTAATATAGATTTAGCTAGCAGTGAATACATCAAAAAAACCTGAAAAATGCAGAATGCAGAACTGACAGTTTCAGGTGCACCTGGCTTTAACTTCTGCAGTCTAAGGTACTAAAACAGTTCTGCAATATGTCTCACCATCATGCAATGCTGGATAGAATGAAAAAAACGTAATACTTTGGCAAAAATTATTTATCTCAAATGTGACCTCATTTGTAGGCCAGGTAATCTTTAAATACTGAGCCAGAGTAGGTTGAAGTTAACTCAGGCCTCAGGTAAGCTGAATGTAATGTAGCTCTTCAGAAATGTATCAAATTAGAAGTAATACTCAAAACCAAATTTCATTTGTAGTTTTCACATTTGTATGAAGCATTAAGGAGACTTTCACTGTGTGACTTACCAGAGGCTGTTTGTTCTTGACCAGGCAGACGATCCTGGTGGCCTCCTCATCATCTGGCAGGTCGTCTGGCATGGGTGGCAACACCGGCTCATAGTCCTTCTGGGCCACCGTATCATGCGCTGAGAGAAGAGCCTACAAAGCATGAAAATTTAACCCATTTGGATTTAAAAACTGATATGCTGCTGGTCAAAATAATTAAATGGGCTACATTTATTTCAGATAATTTTTTCTGACCTTCATAGGCATTTAAGTTTGTCTTAGTTAAGCAGCTTTTAAACCACACAAGCATGGTATACCTTCATTCTATACTAACTCAGCTATAAATCTAACTTATCACAGTTAAATTAACAAAGTATAAGAACCTTAAAATGCAAACATCTTTGTTGATAATCACTCAAAACATTTTTATAAAAAAAATCATGGATGTAAAAAGCATTGTTTTACCAGTTTTTACTCACAGCAGTAAAAAATATTAAAGAACTGATTGATATATAAGTTTATTTACATATAAAATGATGTCATCCCAGCTCATTTCTGTGCACTTTTTCGTGAAAAACAATACAAATGACTGTAAAAAACATACAAATACTCCACTCACTTTAGGTTCAAAGCCTTTTTATTGAGCCACACTCTGCACATTTTGCAATTCAAACCCAAAAACTCAGGTTTGCTTTCTCACCTGTAGGTGGGGCTGTCTCAGGAGGCGATAAAGCTCTTTGGCCTCTTCAGAGCAGCCTGGCAACGCTCTGATGTCAATCAGCAACTACACAGACAAAGAAATAAGAAACCACAAACAGTGTTTAAAAAAAGAATTCACAAAATGAGTCTGAGCAACAGATTATGAGAAAAACAAATCTGAGCATAACCTGAAGTGACAGTCCTGAAGCGTAGTCCAGAGCAGGTACTGGGGAATCTCTCAGGTACCTTTGAAGACACTCATAAATCTAAAAAAACAAGTTATCACATATGGTCAATCTTTAACGTTATTTTGGGATTAAGCTTTCTGATTTTCCTTTTTTAATGTGGCATATTTTTGTTTCTGTTCCTTCAATGTACTATTATTCTTCATTTAGAGAGGAAGGTGTGTGCAAGACAAAGAATAAGGGTGTCAGCAAACTGAAACAATTGAAAGAAAGTCAATATTGTTACCCTGCTGTGGAAAAGGTTTTTTGAAATTGAGTGCTGGGTCAAAAAAAAACCTTTTTTTTTCAAAAGCGGATACAAGAACTATGGGACAAAACAACTGCACAAGGAAATAAAATACTATGAAACAACAAGAACTAAAATTACAAAAACAATCTGTAATAGCTATGGTAAACAGGCAGGATGGAGACTGGACAACAGAACCAGTGAGTGAACTCAAGATCGTAAACCAGAGAGAAAACCAGGGAACAAAACAGACAAACTGACGAAGATCACATACACACCAGGAGCACTGAGACACAGGTCGGTCAATCAACAAAGGTGACATACATCAGGACAGGTAATCAAAGGAGGAGGGAAACTTGACAGGACATGGGCAAATGAAAGACACAAGACAAGGGTTAACAAAATAAAACCGGAAATTGCTTAACTAAAACTATACATCATGACATCAAATGCTTTTGCTGTGATGCTAAAAAAATTTCTTTTCTTTCCAGTGTGTGTTTTTTTTAGCATCAGTGCACAACAATTATTATTTTACAAAAGATAAATTCTTTTTTTCATTTTATACTTTACACTGAAAAATGAAGAGTGTTATCTGACCCTGAGCAACGACTGCAGCCAGGAGGCGTTCAGCAGACTGTGGAGGATCTCTGCCCCATCGATGTCCTGATTTATTGACTGTCTCACCTCTGCAATCACATCTGTCAGGACCTGACGCAGGCCTGCAACACGCAAACACACCTGGTGTTATGAGTGTGAACAAGAAGTAGTACATCAATATCATAAAATGCACCAGTGAAGTCAACTTCCTCCACTGACCTTGTTCTCCTAGTTCATAGTGGGGGCTTAACACTTGAGCCTCCACCGCCTGCCTCATGGTCACTGGACCCTTGACCTTTGACCCCAGACACCTGCTGACAGCTGGTCTCAGAAAAATGAGGAAAGATTGGTGAAACACAACAGTTTTAATTCATTTGCATATTTGGATCAGATGAATTTTAAGTTTACACAAATTAAACTCTCGGAAAACAATCTGAACAGCTCAGCTGATAATTAACGATAACAGAATTCAAATTACAATGAAATGTACAAGATCAACTGATTGATTCATCATTTCAGCTTTTGAAATGGCATTTGATTATATTACAGTGGACAATATTTCCTTAAAACAGTCAGTTCAAAGAGACAATCTTCTACTTTCAGTTTCAGATTCTTCCCATTAAAAGCATTATAATCCATTCAATGAGTTTCTGACCTCTCGCATGGAGGATGCAGGTTGACACCTTGTGCCTAATTTCTCCTTATTTTCTGAAATCAACAATTATGGCAGGCTCTATAGTAACTTGTTGCATGCTTTGCCAGTTGTTGATAACGTTATTCAATTTCAGTATTTAATTCACGAATGAAATTCATTACATTTAATTCATAAGAAAATTGTAATCGCTAAAGCAAAAATTGTGTGCTTTTTGTCTGTTTTAAACCAGCTAAATTTTGCCCTCAGTATCGATGTAAACTGTCGTCTCTGAGTTCTCATTATACACACTGCATTATAGCACATTATTTCAGGTCACATACAGCAATACAAACAAGACACCACATTTCTTGCTATTGATAACTTGTTTAAAGAAAAAAACATTTATGATTATGCATCAAATTAGAATAAAATTAAACAGTTGTTACTAACTAGGGCACCTCTATGTGATAGGACTGCAAGATTAGCAAAGAAGACATCATCTGGTATTGTTCTATACAAATGTCCTAAAATGTCCTTTCTGAGGTATCATTGCCCACTTTGTCTGGCTGCTAATCCAGCTGTGAGTATGCATCAGTATGACATCAGGTGCAGTCTCCATCAGCGGTTAGTGTGAATGGGGTCATGGGTTAATGGCACACTTCACACAGCTTGCAAGAGCACTGGTGATGTAAATACAGGGATGTGCAGACCATAATCTGTCTAGAAAAATTTTAACTCCAGATTCAAAATAAAACATAAATTTTCTAAAATAATTCAACTAAGACACTATTTTAATCAAAATTGTGTCAATTTGAAATAAAGAAAAAAACAGAGAGAAAATAAAAAAGTGGATAAGAAAGGTAATAAAAAAATAAATTCATGCAAGTTTTACCATCTCACTTGCATTCAAGCAAAACTAACTGTTAAATACAGAGATACAAGCTCCTCACGCGATTCTTTAGTTAAATAAGAGGAAGAGGATGATCCCTGTGGCCTTCCTCCAAGCTGTTCTCTCTCTCAAAACAGATCTTACCTTTATGTCTGAATTCTCAGGGATGCCTCAAACTTTTATCCTTCCACTCATACAGGTTGTAGCACCGATACAGCTGCAGGAAAAAATGTATATGTGTTGGAAAAAATATTCCCCAGAGGCTGGACGCAGCACTACGCTTTCATCGAGCTACAGGGAACAAGAGGGAGAGGGCTGTAATCTCTCCCGATCCCACTTAATCCCAGGCAAGTGAGCTGCCTGCCTCTGGCCACCGGAAGCCAGTTCCTCCCTCACCGGCTGGCTGGTAGCTGTGGAGCTGCCAAATCTTCTTAACTCTTTCTGCTTTCAGCAGCACGCAGTAGGAACTGACTGACAGAGAAGGAGAGAATTTAGGTGTCACTTCAGGATACTTCAAGGTCGCATTTTACTGCGGTTTGTTTTCAAAGTTTAGAGAGATGTGTTCTAGTTTCGGTTCTTAGAAAGGAACATAGTTAATGGAAACTGTATGGAATGCTAACTTTACCAATCTTTTAGTCCCTATACTCAGCCCCAAAAATCTGCCAGGAAGGAGGGTAATCTCCTGAATGGTACTAGAAATCCAATTCCCAAAGAAATTCAACAAAATCTCCCCTCCTTTCATCTGAAAACAAAGTCCTACATTGACTGATTGTACCGAAAACACAGAGATTATGTGATGTTCAAGCAGAAGAACAGCTTGAAAATACGTTGCTACTTTGTATTTAAAAAAAAAAAACTCTCAAAAGCCATAGATGATGTCTTCAAATGTCCTGTTTTGTCCGTGACCGAAAGAGACTCTGTTTACAATAAAATGAAGCAGAAACAAAGACACTCTAGATTTTGGAAGCTGGAATCAGAGAATATTTGCTATTTTCTTAAAAATACTTTTGCAATAAATTACATTTTCTCAAACATAAAGAACTGTAGAGTCCATCAAACGAGTTTATTGCCCTTTGTTATTATTTAAAAGGTACAATGCATTTGACATCTTTTAAAAGACACACAGGTGGTAGTCAGCCAGCTGAAACAGAAAATGTCAACTCGTAAACACCAAATTACATTGGCAAACAGTTAATTTTACACACAATGCAACAGCATGACCTGCGTGGGACATTTTCATAGTCAACAGGGGTTGAGGTACAGTGAGTTAATTAAACTGTTGTCACAGGGTTTGAATCATAAACCCGACATAAGCTTATGAAGACTACCTTCAGTTTATGTTTTTAACCATTCAGTTTGAATTTAAAATTTCATTTCACGTACAAACATCAAAAGAAATGTCATGTCCTTCCTCAGCAGCTTGGGGTGGAAGTCAGTTGTGTCATCGACTGAAAATATTACTTTGTTTTAAGTTTCATCTCAGATTTTTTAAGAGGTGCTTTAGTGACACAAAATCACATCCTAAAGGGGACAAAACAGGAAGCCTTGTCTTGTCAGTTAAATACTTTTTGTTTTCAAGAGTGGTCCCTGGATGACAAAATAATATCAGACCTTGGGAGTTTTTTTTTCTTTGCCTGAAGAATTTACATAGTGTTTCTAGAATAAACTTGTCATTTTGAAGACAGTATTGCTTAACTGCTTTGTCAGGCACATGCTATTGCTAGGTTTTTTGAGATCCTGCAGCAGAAAGCAACAACTTTCCCAAACATTTACACTCTTTAGAAAGAGGCCTCTGATCCTCTGGCTTTTCTATTGTGAAACCATCTTAGAAAACAAAAGCCGTGATATTTAAAAAAAGGCTCAGCCATCCTCCGAATCCTCTCTTAAGCCCTTTCATAAACAGGCATGTGTGACGCAAATCTCAAAAAAGGCAACAATGTCTCATAGTTTGTGCTGTGAACGGTTTAAAAAAAGAACAGTTAGCATTAACAGATGGCACAGAGAATCAGCTCTGACTATAAAACCATCTTTGTATCAAGTCGACTGCTGGATTATGGAAATTTTACCTGTTGCAGTCACTATTTTACAGTATAACAGGTTAAAAGACCTTCAAATGATGGTTAAAGTCACAAAAAAGATGCTGATTTCTCTTCTCTTCCAGTCTGCAATGAAAAAATTGTTGTCTGAACTCTTTCTTTCTTTTCACTGAATGTCAGTGAGATTAAAGGGGATCTCTTTGGGGGAATCTATGTTTTAAATTCCACCACTCTGTCCAAACTGTTAAAAGAGGAAAGATTAATACTGATGATAACAGTTCACAACACCACAGATCATAAACATATGAAAAAGTATGCTCTCTCTTTTCAGGATTAAGAAAAACCGCCCTCTTAACAGCTTTCTGAGGATGTACATTTAAGTTTTTATATGGGTTATGTAGCTCGAAAAGAAGAGGAATTTTTGCAACATCTAAAGGAACACTTAATTCTTCAGTTTTTCTAAAAAAAATTACTAAGTAACCACCTTTGGAGATGCATACTTTGCATTGAACAGTAACAGTTTGTAATGAAGCAAAAAATATGTTCTGACCTTAGTCTGAACCTCATACTTAACGAGATTTTGCAAACCTGTTTAAGCACCTTGTATATATCAATTATACTGAAACTGGGCTTAGAGACAGACGAGGCTCTTGGATTGTCAAACAGGAACATTTCTTTTCACTGCATGTGGCGTTTGCTCTGTGTTTCTACAAAGCTGTAGAAAAGAGAGTTCTCTTAGTCTGGTTTTGAATTTTAGTGGTAAGATTAACATTTTGTGGTAGTTGTTTCTGTTAAGTCTAGAAGTCTAATTTTTCTTCTGGGAAAATATGTGCTTCAGAAAGCAGTTGTGGAAATGAGCTGACTTATTAAAAACTGTTTGTTGTTCTGGATTTTACTCTTTAACCAGCAGCACTTCTTCTTCACGGTACTTAAAATGGAAAGTTGCTGGTTGGCTGCCAAAGATGGTGTTAGAGTTGGCTAATTTAGCCGCTAGCTAAGTTTAACTGTATCCACCTGCCCACTGATGTAAGAGGAGAATATTCCATTCAGAGACATAGCCAAAGCATATGTGCACAATTAGTTTTTTATAGATTGAGTATCTGTTATCTAGCTCTATTGGCCCCTATAGAGAAGCTCTGGGAAGTGGCTAATAGTTGCTCTGTTCTGGAAGTGAGAAAGTTCTCCAGACAAGCGTTTGCCAAACCAACTAGTTAGTCTCAACTGTAAAGCCTTTTCCCTTGTAAAACACTGTTTAAAAACACATTTGATTAACCCTTAATCTCACTTATGTTTTGCTTTACAAAATGTATTTTGGGTTAAAGAAACCAGTTGTAAACACTGCTGTCTCAGATGATAAAGACACTAAATTAAAGGTTTGTCAGTTTCATAGAGCAACATGCTGTTAGAATAATTCCATACGTCAGTTTCTTCATGAAAGTTTCAGGTGAATAACAAGGAGGAAAATGATCCAAAACATCAAAGTCTGAACAGGCAAGTTTAAGCTGTTTGTTGGATCATCTTGCTCTGCAAAGAAAGTGGTTTTTCATGCTGAAAAAAATCCTTCTGAAAGAGGAAGCTGAGGTTGATTATCTCACAGAATGCTGACTGAGAGCAAAGAAACAAGGGAAGACAATTTCTCCAATTGGCACAAAAAAACCTTCTGAAGCATGAATCTCCTCCCAGGTAACAGCGTCCTCTGCATGAGGATTCCTCACAGTCAGTTTTACTGTTTCACACTGGACGGTATGAAGTGGCTCATCTCAAGCAGTATAACTTCGACAATATTCACTTGTGTACCTTCATGATCTGTGGATACAAGGCCAGCAGGTCACTGAAAGGGCAACGACAGTGCTCATGTATGTGTGTATGTGTCTGTCAGAGAGGGGGAGGTGGTTCCATCTCATAACAGTAGCAGATGGAGCTGTCAGGAACCTGTTCATATGATCCTCATCTTCCCATTGGTCGATGTTCACATAACCCTAAAGCCTCATGGATCTCAACCCTGTGATTGGCTGTGAAGGTAGGTGGGAGGGGCAGTGTACAGATCACTTGAGGAGGTATTGCCACGCTCATCTTAAGTGATCTTCTCATGCTGGATCTGGTAGTAACAAGCCTGAAGGTAAAGAGGAAGCAGATAAAATGCATTAAGACCATTGCAACCGAAAGATGGGAGGTTACATAAGTTTACATGTATAAAACCTAAAACCTTGCAAAGCAATTTTTCAAAATGTTTCATAAACAAGATGAAATTCAAAATGCAGGCACATTTTTCAATAATTTCACAATTTTTTTATACTGTATTTAAAATTTAAATATTGACTGTCCAAAAAGCCTCAAAAATGCATAAAAATTATAGCTGTAACATATTGTATTTTGTTATATACACTTAATTAAACTTTTGTCTGTGTGTGGCAAGACCTTACTTCACACATTTTCAAAGCGGTTTTCTTCAAGTGTGGACAAATCCATTACATTACATTACTCTTTGATTTTTCAATTTCATTCATTTTTTCAAGAAATATCTGTAGAATAAAATTGGGAGTGTGATTCAACACTGTCTTAATCTTTTCCAACTAACTGAAAAGGAAAATGAAGAGTTGTCATGTATGTGTGTTTGTTACCTTGAGTGTGGTGAACATGATGCCATGCTCTCCGTGCTGAACACAAGGGTCCATCAGGTCTTCAATTAGGCTGACCTCTGACCCCAAGTTTCTGATTCTGAGCACACAAAATAACGAACAGCTGATCAGATTTTGCACTTTTTTAAATCTGTACAATACTTAATTTGATATTTGATATTGATAATTTGGTAAAACAACAGGGCATCACTGTCGTTTATATGCTTTGTTGATCAGTCTGAAAATAGTTCACATATATCGTTGATTCATGTCAGAGATGAACAACTATATTTCTGTAGTTTTGCATACAAGAATAAACATAATATATTCCTTTCAAGGCTGCAATTAAAAATTACTTTCATCACTGATTAATCAGCTGACTACTATCAATTATTTGTAAAGACATCGAGACAATGTTAAAGAGTCAGAACATAATGAGAAATTTCTGAATTCTTGATCAAAAGTGAAAGATATTTAGATTATTATCATGTATGACAACTTGAGCGTCAATTAACTAATGACTACGTTTCTACTTAAGGCATTTGATGTACTGTTTATTGAATTACCTTTAATACTGGTTGGAGTAGGTCTGTTTTCTTACCTTCAGGACCTGGTGTGTATTATCTGGTCTATATTCTGAGAGCTTTTTTTATCTTGTGATCTACACTTAACTTATTAGCACTCATCATCATATCATATCATATTGTGTAAGTAAATGTATCAGAGTGCGACTGACCGTGCACGCAACACCACATAGAGGAAGACAGGGAAAAGGTCGTCCATTGACCACAGGAAGTCCTGCTTGAGCAGTGACTGAACCTCCTGGGTGATCCCCTCAAAGGTGAGTTGGATCACCTGCAGCTTGTCTGACGGTGTGAATGTTGTGCTGCAAACAAACAGGGAAACATGATTTAGCAAATTTGTTTAGCAATTTCTATTTGATTTTTACTTATTTTTTCTTCTCTATAAATTTTTGTGTGTGCAGCATGGAAGGAGCCACAACTGCAATTTTGTGAACAAATCAAAAAGGTTGCACCCTGAATCTTGAGTGCAAACAGGTCCGTTCATTTGTCACTGAAAATGCATTTTTGTCCAAACTGTGGTTTCTCATTTAACTGTTGTGTTGTTAATCGAAGTTGCTGAATAAAGCTGTACCTGATCTGCTGTAGTGTTTCCACTGCAGAGGCGAAGCAGGCATCCTTGGTGCTGGAGAGGACCTTCAGGAGACAAACAGACCATTAAAAAAAACACAGTTACATCTCACATCAAATGTGTGACTACATGAACAACTAAACCATACCTGCTGCTTCTCCCCTGGTGCTGGCACAGAGACAGGAATAGAAACAGGCCAAAACTTTCTGAGGGTGACAGGACAGGGAGTTAGTAATTGCACATGAGAAAAGTGGCCCAGTGGCAGGTTTGTACCTACAGTCTACATCCAATGAGTCAGATTAGTGTATGACTTACTGTTGAACACCCAGGAAGGCCAGCAGAGCCAGGTCAGGCTGCTTATTGAGGCGAAGGACACACTCCCAGTAGACATCGTCCTCTCTCTCTTTGTCCAGAGCATAGAGGGTAAAGAGCGGTGGGTAGAGACGAGGCAGCAGGACAGGAAGCAGCAGAGCTGAACTGCTCACCACGCGGCTGAGGAGACACACAGGAGAGGTTAATGTGATCCAACTGACCCCTGAGAAGCAGCAGAGGAGCTTCAAGTGGATATTTTGTTATCTTTACCCAGGTTTTGGTGACTCTGGTGGGGCATCAGTTGAGTCTGGTGCCTTATTGTCCTGAAGGGTGGTGGTTGGCTCTGGAATTAGGCCGCCCTCTTCTGGCAGGTCTGGGAAAAGAAACCTAAAGAGCATACAAGAGCACATAAACAAAAATACATCAATCTCTGAATCAGTCTCTTCATCTCCATCCCTTTTGTACATCAGATAGTTGATGCACTATGTGTGAACTACCTGACAATCTGGAAGATGCGGTTGAGGTACGACTTGATCTCATTGACAGCCTGTGGCAGCAGCCGACGATTTGCTCCAACTCCAACATAGGTCATCCGGTAAACTGCCACCAGAGCTTCCACTAGCCGGCCAAGTGGGTGAAGAGGGGTGTCACATGCCTGAAGGAAACAGAGAAGAATTATGACGCATTATTCTTTTTACTTGCTAAAACAATTCTGCTGACTTATTAGAATCAGGCACAGTGACTCCATTCAGGGGTCCTGTTTAAGTTACATGAAAATACTTCAATAACAGACATGATCCTAACAATAAAAATGTTAATTTGCTGATAATTTTTTTATAATTAATTGATTAATTGTTTAACTGTGTGCCTTGTGTGTGAGAAGTGGTCGGTGGATTTACCTTGATGAGGTAGAGGCGGATGGTGTGATATCTCTCCATGGTGATCGGTCCGATGTGCTGTGGGATGACCTCCAGGCTCTCCAGGGTTTTGCTATGACTTCGGGACAACATCTCCGGACTAAGAAATGGACAAAATCAAAGCATTTAATGTTCAAATATCAAGTTCCCAGTGAAAACACGTCCCTCTTGATTAACTTTGTCATTCTTATAATTTGGCTTCTTTTACAGGACAAATCCAAAAACATGTACCTGTCCTGGATGTGTCTTCGGCTGGTGGTGAGGGCCACAGCAATGTTCTCCCAGGCCTTCCAGTTCTCTCCTTGGCCAGGTGCCTCGCAGCCCAGCTGACTCCAACACTCCTCAAACACCGCCTGCCACTTGTCTTCAGCACACACACACAGACGCCCCAGCTTCCTGTGACATGACACACACAGCACTATTAGTATAATGCAATCAGTAAATGAAGTTTAATGAAAAGGTGAAGTTCATTTTTTTTCCTCTGTAAGCTTACACAGCGCGGGTCTTTTCTGTGTCGAACAGGTGGGGTTTGAAGTAGGATCCTGCCACTTTGAGGCCAGAGCCCCATTCACCACTGAAGGAGCCCTCCAGGTAGTCACCGTTTGCCATGGTAAGCACACCCTAGGGGAGAGCCAATCGGTACATTAAACCACACTGATGTACATTTTGCTGCAAATGCTTAAATGGTTGTAAGTATTTTATTTGAGACTTTATTGTCAATAGTAGATTTTAGTACTCTTCCTGTATGCACACATCAGTGACAGAAAATATATCTTAAAAAAAAAAACCCAAACAACTTTAATGTCAATACTAACACACTTTTTTATATCCACAATGTGTTTTATTCTCTTCTATTATCAATATTATTTTATCCAATATCATAGTTGGCTGATTTTTTGCAATAAATCAATCAATCAATCCACAGGGCTTTAGAGATGGAGATAAGCTAATGACAAAATTCAATGATAAACAGTCAAACACTTAAAATACTATTGCAGAATAAAAATTTAGGGATTGGATAATTGTAATACTACAAAACAAACTGAAAAACTTGAAAAACAACTGAAGTTTCCAGCCTGTTCTGAAGAATGTTACTTTTAATTTGTCACCTTTCCATTGAGGGTCCAGTCGTCAGAGAACTCCCCCTCATACGTGGTGTCGTCCTCAGACAGGAGGATCCCAGTGCCCTTAAAAATAGAGGAAATATCCCTTCAGTTCCTTTAAATCTCCTCCTTTTTTTCCTTCCTTACCAACATGTTTATCTAAAATTTTCCAAAGCTATAAAGAACCAGAGAGAGTAAATGCAACATGTAATACAGGTCCTTTGCATACAGTAACTGCTTCAAAGAAAATACATTACAGTGCTCTTTACACTGGGTTTAGAGTTTCATATATTTTCTGTGGCTTTGCACATATTTTTTTCATAGTCTGGCTGTGTGAGCTTGAGAACATCATTGTTGAAGAATTTTCTATCACCTCTATAAAAAGCTCCCTCGTCTAAATAAGACTAAAATAAAGGATAAAAGTGCTCACCGTCATCTTGTTATCTTTGAAGGCACCTTCGTAGTAAAGGC
>JAPZDV010021088.1:0-18938 GCA_029814665.1 Acanthurus lineatus | reverse complement strand
AAGCCCAAACTCAATCCATAAATACCCATTTTAAACTAATTCAATTTAAGTGGTTAATGAGAACCTACGTAACACCAACCCTACTTAATAAATTCAATCCTCATATCCCAGACACTTGTATTAAGTGCGGAATGAAAGGCACACTGTTCCACTGCCTCTGGGGATGCCCGGGCGTCCAGATCTTTTGGAAGGAAGTACTAGATACCATTTAAAATGTAACAGGCGTGAGGCTATCTCTGTGTCCTAAACTTTGTATCTTGGGCATGTTTCCTAATAATAGTAAACTAAGCAAGGCAGATAAGAAAATGATCATATTCTGTTTACTACAAGCAAAACACACAATTGCCAAACCCTGGAAATCTCCATCCAAACCTTCTCTACAGGTGTTGCTTGCTCATCTGTCTAGCTCTCTAGCTCTTGAAAAGCTTACATCTGCAACAAAAGGACAATACTCCATTTTTGATAAAATTTGGAAGAATTTTTTATCTTTCCTTGAAAGGTGAAAATCCCATAAAAATCTAGCTTCTGAGTACTACTAATCAAGATTTTTCATTTGATACACTGGTTTATTTATTTACTTTCTTTTTTGGTTGTCCGTCTTTGATTTCAAGGTTATGTCTACACTTTGAATCGTGTAATGACAAAAATTAAAAGGGGGGGGGGAGCCCTGTCTTGGTGTCAGTTGGGAGAATGCTGGTTTGTCGTTTGTCTTTTGTCCTTTGTCTGCTGCTTTGGACCCCAGTTGTTGTGTTGAATTTTCTGTTGTTACTGTGTATGAATGTAAATAATAATACAAAACTCAATAAATATATTTGTTAAAAAAAAAATAACAAAATTGTCCGTCCTTTGACCCCGCCTTAGCCCCTCCTCTTTTTCCATATTTGTTTTTTTGTCGTTTAGGCAGGCTTTAAGCAGAGTCAGGCGCACAAATGGCAGTGCCAAGGACGAGATTTCCGAGGCTTTACTTTTGCTCAGGCAGAAACCAATGGCTGGCATCAAGGGGGGTTTGTCCAGTGTTTTATACAGTCAATGAGGGAGCTGCAGGAGAGTTATCAAAGAGCCAAGGGTTGCCAACCCCTAGTCAAGCCTGTTAATGCAGGGTTGAAAAAAATTATTGTGCAAAAGAAACACAATAAAATGACATTTTACAAACACAATTTTAAATAAGCCTTAAAAAACAAGAGAAAGGGAAATAAAACAGCTAAAACAGAATAAAAGAGTTATAAAAGTTACAGAATAAAAGTTACAGTGTCTCTCGGATTGCTTCTGCGCCATTTGTGAATCTTCAAGCCATCTGGATACTCTCCTTTAATTTTCCAACAGCTGATGAATCATGGCAACAGTTGCTGCTCCAGTAGATGTTGATTAAACACCAACATCACCTCAGATCCTGTTTCCGCTGGATAGAGGGAAGTGCGTCCCAAAGCTTGCCATTGTGTTTATATCCTCCACCTTCTTGAATGAAACTTCATTCAGCTTTAAGTGTCACTACAAACAGAGCACACTCTGTGACGAAGGGGGGATGGGTAGGGTCTGCTGGAAAAGGCCTTAAAGTGCAGAGCTGCAGAGAGAAAAGAAGCAGAAAAGGCTGAAAAGAAAAGCCCTGTAAAATGCTTTGGTCTGGCCAAACTGTACATCCTATCTCTTCACTGTCAGGCTGACTAGTGCAAGAATGAGTGGCTGAACTTAACAAGATGCAACTTGTGTGTCCAGAATTAAAAATAAGTGCTATAAGCCTTTGTGAAGACAAAGCATGGCTTTGCGTGTGGAGCAAACAAGAAAAAATTTAACATGGCTGTCAGTGGGAGAACCAAGGAGAACTCCAAAAGGATGTAGCCAAAAACTCCAAAACCGTAACTCTTTTGGCTAAAATACAGCATTTTAAAGTAGGAGCACCCCTGTGTATAGCACTGTGTGATTTTATTACAAATTAAAATGAAGTACTTTGCAGTTCTCACAAGTAAAAGAGTGGATTTATGTCAAATTCAGCATCTCCTCACCATAGTAGTGATGTCACAAGCCCTAGTGGACCCAATACGCATTCATAGGTGGCCATGCTCATAGTGCCACCTGCCAGCCACAGAAAACGACTCTTATTGACCATGTATCATACCTTTACGGACTCCTCCTAAATGACTTAAAATTTGGTCTGAACACACTTAAAACATATGCGAAGAAAAGTTATCAAAAGCTTTCATTTTCTATTAACAGTGTGGATGTGGTGGGGCAACTCATCTGGAGCTTTTTGCAATGAAAATCAAAATTGGTTTTGAAGGTGAAGGGATCAGTGCAATCTTACCAAACCTGACACAATATGATATATCACATATGTTGAATATTAATTTTGTGGATACATTTGAAGATTGGGTGGGGCCTAATGGATGTGTAGTGCCCCCTACAAAATTTCAATGAAGTAGCCCAAATAGCCCATTTGACATAGAGCTACTAAATTGGTTGAGAGCATGTATCTTGTCAAGGCTTACAAAAAATCTTCTGGGACCCATGACCCCAACTCAGCAGCCATTGTCAATTTAGTGTGCATTTTTTGAACATTATTGTAGTTTTTCACATGTTGTACTTAAACGAACTCCCCCTGGCACTTTTATCAGACAGACTTTAATTGTCAATCTCTATAAACCTTCATTCAAATACTACCAAAATTTACAGAGACATTTTTTGTATGCTGCATGTCATCTGTTCCAAATTGTGTCCAGATATGTCAGTAGATGAATCTATGCTTACATTGAATGTGTGACTGTAAATACTGCGGAGGCACAACATTAAAAAATACTTACCACATACTCTGTATCATCACAACGCTGTGATTATTTTTTTCAGAGTTTTATCTCAAACAGTCAAATTGTTTTGAATTTTTAAAGGTTTAATTGCAGCAGTCAGGCAAAAAAACAACAGTAAACAGCTCAATTGCAATAATGGCTGTCACCTGTGGAGTGTGACTGACACAGGGGGCAGCAGCAGGAGAAATGCATGATTGAAAAACAAGTGTTTGAGCCAAATCTGAATGACAAGACAAGTTGTTATTTATCCTAATTGTCACCAGCATTTTGACTTTTGTTAGCATATTAAGTGCACATGAACAGACAGCCTGAGCACATCCCATTGCCAAAAGTTGTAACATGTAACCACCCCTCCTTAGTGATGCAGACAGTGAAAGTGATCTGCTCTTGGAGTATGAGTTGGCAGGTTCAATTCCCTAGGTGCACATCAATGTGGAAATTTATTCATGTGACTTACATACAAATTCTTTAAAGGGACATATTGAGTTGTAAAACTTCCATTTCTGCTTGGACCCCAATCATTGCTGCTTGCAGCCATATTTTTTATTATTATTATTAGGCTCTGGTTGCAGGTATTAACCAAAATCTGAGGTGCCATATTAGTTGGTACAAGTGGTCATAGCCTATGAAATATTTTTCTCATGACTTATGCTGTCCTGAACTGATCTTGATCAAACTCAATAGAGGCATCCCTCTCTATGTCTCTGTGGCAACAAAATGATACATACATACCAATTATCCCTAACCCAAAATTCACAAAGGCAGGACTAAGCAGTTAATTGGCCATAACTCATTGACTGTTGGTCGAATCATCATAGAACTTGAAATATAAATTTGCCAAAGCATTTTAAAATCAGCCAATAGGGGGTGCCGAAAGTGCAAGAGCTGTGTTCCTCAAAATCCATTGGACAGAATTTCACTAAAATTTTTTATGTATCCTGTGGTTGCAGTTATTTTCCATATCTGAAGGGCCCTATTGATTGGTGCAAGTAGGCTCGCCCTTTGAGATATTTGCTCATGACTCAAGATGCTGTTGAGCTATCCTGATCAAACCTAGTAGAGACAACTCCTGAACATTCACGCCGAATTTCATTGACATCCAGTGAAGGGAAGACAAATGCCAGTGCATTAAGCATGCAATAGTCAAAGCTGTGCAGTCTCTGTCATGACAAGTGTTAGTGGTTTTGTCTCTTTTTTAAACAGACTTCAATTACTTAGGTGACTTGGCTTACTTTTGTGAAGTCCAGAGCCCTACAAGTGGTTGCTTCAAACTTTGATTTTGGCCAATTGCAATGAATGCAAAAGGGGATAGATCTCTGAATGCTGCTTGTCGCTATATTTGTTATCATTTTTCTGTTGCATTCACTTAAATTCCCATAAGCTGGAATGAGATAGAAACATGAAGCTTGGCACAATAAGTGGAAAGCGAGTGCATCAGGTTCTGAAGAAATATGAACCCGATTTGTCTACATGAAAGCGCTGTAACTAAGGACTCAAAATTCAAAATTGAAAGGCCATGCCCCTTACATCTTAAGTCTAATTGATCTAAAACTTGATACAAAGTTGAAGCTCAGTGTGCATCTTCAAATAAGCCTCCTGGACCATAAAAGTCTGCCATATTGGATCTTTTGCTCATTTACATTATTGAAAGCAGTAAAGGGACATCTACTTCTTGGATTTTGACTCTATCTGCACCAAATTTGGCACACAGCCTTTAGGAATGAAGATACACATTTCCATTATAAATCATCAAGATTCATCATACAATGTAGTGATTATGGAAAAAAGAAAATTGGCAAAGGCCAACATCATATTTAATAAGATAATTGTGTTTGTAGTGGTCCTGTCCTGGTACAACCACATACATCCAAACTTTTCATAATAACAAGAAAAAGCTGGTTTTCAGCTTTGTGACAGAGTATTTTCTATATACTCCAAGAGGGATTAAAATAGTTTATTTAGGTTTGGAAGTAGAATTTTCTTAACTCATACAGGTAATTGTTAACCATCACAAACTTGGCATACGGGTTTCAATGTCTGAAGAACAATTCAACATGTGACTAACAGGAGCCAGGACTTCCATCCTCAGTTCTGGAACAGACGACTGTCCTCCCTGAGCCACAGTCAGTCTGGAAAGAACAATCACTCCTTTAGTTTATCAGAAAAAGCAGAAAAACATGGTTAAATGGAAAGTAACTACAACTGTTAGGATAACATAGTGTATTTAAATAAACATTATTTCTAGAAGTATTTATTTCCAGTGAAGTATAAGAACCTCAGACTTGTACTTGGTATTGTACTTGAGTAAATATACTAGGTAACATGCCACCACTAAGTGTCAATGGTGAACACTGTAAACGTATAGCTTGTTGGAATTGAGTAATATGCGCTACTCAGGGAAAATATTGTTTGCCTTCCCTCTCTGATTTTTGCTTCAAAACGTCATATTTCCATGCAAATAGATTCAGTGGCATTTTTGACAGTTTTACCACAGAGTGGATGTTACATGATTATATATATTTTTTTATTGTTAAAAGTAGTAGGCTGAACATTGACGACAGTGAAGAAAGACACACTGAAACAGGGGTGTGAATATTTGAAAAAATCACTTAATGTTTACCCTCTCATATTCATATGAATTAAAACAGGTAGATGATTCTGATTTTTTCCTGTGTATTCCACTGTAATTGGAGTGGAGATTAACCAAAGTGTTTTGTAAATGTATCAAGTCACTATCTATTTGTAATACAAGCATGCACACAAAATGTTTTATTTGAATTTCATTTAATGTATTTTGCTGAATATTTATTTTTTAAGGTACAAATTAGTGAAAAGATATGTAAATAAGGGACTTAAATGATTAACAAGAATTCCTATTAAGAATTTGAAATACCAAATACTTTCAACTGAAATTTGCTTAAGAAAGCCTCTAAAAATGAGCATCACCCAATGGTTTACACTCTATAAGATCATCATACGTGTGTAGTGTTAGTCCTTTAGGAACAACATATGTCTAAATTTTGGACAAACAGCCTATTTTCAACTTTGTGACACAGCATATTCTAGTTAATCAAAGATGATTTTAAATTGTTTATTTGATTTAAAGTAGAATTTCTTTTCAACATGAGGATAATGGCCTACAATTGCGAATTTGGTAGTTTGGGGTTCCACATTTTTGTGTGAACAGCAGAAACAGGAACTTCAGTCTTAAGAACTGTGAACAGATGACTACCCACCCATAGTAACTACCAGCCATAGTAACCCTGGAAGAAAGACTTAATCCCTAGGTTAATTAGAAAAAAGCACTGAAAAATATTCATTTAAAAAGTAGCAAAAGCTGTCACATAAATGTAGTTGAGTAAAAATTAAATTACTTTTGGTTTTGTTGTCAAATGGAAGTACCTAAGATTCAGACTGAATTATGTTTTTTTGAGTAAATGTACTTGGTAACATGCCACCACTGATTATAAATACTGGATGTTGCAATTGAATTGTTTGTTGAAATAACATGCATCACACATTGGAAATATTATTTTTCTACCATAAGATGTGCAGTGATCAAGTATTTTTGATGTTACACATAAGGGGAGATGATGACACTATTTTAATGCGTGTAAGCAAAGTAGGATAAATGAGTTTCAAACATTTACTATAGATGGACTTCATAGTAATACTGAATGACACGAACTTGACATATTGCACACAGGAATGGTAATGCAGGTAACATGGATATTCTATTATTCTATTATTATCTATACTACATGGATAATATTCTATTAGGAATATCATTGATGCATTAAGTATGCTTTATATGAGATGACTTGCTTTGTCACTTAAGTTGTTCAGCATGTGTAATTGTTAAGCAAGGCCAATATTTTGCTGTGTGTGATCTCCATATGTAACAGTCGAGGTCATGTGGATGCAGTGACTGGTACTGCTGTTGCTGTTTTTCACTCTGACTACAAAATACTGAATGACTAATTTGACTGCTGAAAAACTGCTTCCTGATAACAGCACACTCAAAGAAATGCCATTTGAGGTCACAGGAGCCAGACCCTATCAAAACCAACAATGCTAACAGCAACCAACAGGAATGTAAACCACCACAGTGCTGTATTGAAAGGTAAACACAATGAAGAGTTGCCCTGTGCAGCAAATCTTTGAATGAAAGTGTGACTAAAAAGAGAAGATGTGCCAAAGAGCTACTAAACTTTGAGATGCAGGAGAATGTTGCTGACCCAGTAAATGTAGTTGGTATGAACACATCAAATGGTAATGACACCCATATGAATGCAGGCACTGAGTTAACCAATGTATCCATGAGGCTGTTTAAATACAAGCCGCTGAGTGTTGTGACACAAGTAAGACTTTGTTCACAGACTGGTGTGAAACATTAACATACAAGGCAGCTGCATTCTGCAGAAATTTCAGCTATGAGAAGAGTCTGTGAAGCAAAATCAATTCAAGGTGATGGTAATTGTTTCTTTCGAGCTTTATCCTATGCCATTTCAGGAAGTAATAATGGTCACATGAAATTGTGCTGACAAACTGTTGATAATCTTGCAACATAATGGAGCAGAATTCAACAAATATTTGAGAACTGGACAATCCTCTATTCAAGAACATTTAAACACTTAAAACATGAAATGCTCAGGTTCTTTTGCAACAGAGATTGAAATCTGGGCAGCTGCTAACCTAATGCAGGTTGACATACACACTTAAAATGAAGACAGATGGAACTTATTCCCATGCATTCAAACACCAGTTTATCAGCAACCAGTTGCCGGAAGTGGTGAGGCACAGACATGGCAATTACTATGATTTTATTACATGTGTAAAGGGCACACACAAAGAGTAAATTTGTGCATTGTTCAATGAATATGCCAAGCAAGAAAAACACTGTACAGATGGAGAAAGACAAGACACAGAACATCATGCAGACCACTGGTCAAAAAAGGAAATTGACAGCCTTGAAAAAAACATACCCAGCAAAAAGGAGACATTATGGAGAAAATTAGAGTAAAATGTGCCACAAATAAGCAAAATGAAAAGTCTGCCATAAATGCAAGTCAAAGAAAGTACCATAATAACTCTGAATGTCAAGAACATATGTGCCAACAAAGCAAAACTACATATCCTACTGATGCAATATTTCAAGAGCGTGCGCGTGAACAAAGCAAAACTAGTATCCTTCTGACGTAGTTTTTGAAAAGTATGTTAGTGACCAAAGAAAAACTAAGCATGCTACTGATACAAAAGCTCAAGAGAGTGTGCGCAAGCAAAGTAAGGAAAAATATGCAGATTAACCTGATTAAAGAAAAGATTATGTGAAGCCACATTGCAGAAATATCACAATAATGAAGCATTTAGAGATGAAGTGAAACTAGACATTATTAAAGTTTTCCGTAAAACAGTAAAGCACAGTCCAGAATTTGTCTGTTGTTGTCACAGACTTCTGTTCAGAAAGCAAGGAGAACACATATTCTACAGTGACTCCAGATGGCATTGCACCTGCTGATAAATGCATGACATTTCAGATGGCTTGAGATGTTGAATGCTACCCTGAGGCAAGAACACAAGCAAGTAAAATTTAAAGATCTTTCTTCAAATTTGTGCATTAATAAAGCAAAATCCAGTGACTAAAGACAGAACATCTCACTTCTGATGGGAATGCTTTTTAAACGATGTTTTACAAAGCCCTGCAACTCCAAAAGGCCAGATCAAAGACTACTTTTATCAAGTGGAAAATCAGATGTGTGGCTTACCCCACATACATGCATTGTTTTGGACTGATGAGGCTCCGAAAACAGACAAAGACTCTGATGCAGACGTGCAATTTTGTGATAAATATGTCACATGTGAACTGCTGTCTGATCCAGAACTATGGGAAATAATTGAGTGCAAAAACACAGTGAACACCATGCAAAATCTTGTTTTAAGAAAAATGCTAAAAACAAAAAGAAAGAAGCAATGAATTGTATATTCAACTTTTTAAGACCAGTCTCAGAATGCACATTTATTACTCGATCAGGTATTTCTGATAAAATTAAGGGCCAAAAACACAATGAGTGTGAAAACAGTGAAGGAGAAACTGCTGACACAGAGCTGACATTGACATAGTTGGTATGACAGCTGAAATGTTCCAAAAACTATTCGAAGGAATAACAACCACTCTATCAATTTGTACAGAAAGAGAAATGTTCCACTCTGCTGAGGAATTTTTCCCGATATTTTAACATATCACAAAGCATCTTTCAGAAAGCAAATTCTATGCTTACCAAAAAGACAAGCATTGTGCCAAAGAGGAAACCACAAGATGTTTGGATAAACCTGTACAATCCAGATCTGTTGGGCTGCTGGCAGGCTAATGTTGACATACAATTTGTTGTTGACGCTTAGAGTTTTGCAACTTACATAGACTCATATTGTATGTAAAGTGAATGTGAAATGGGATGCTGCTTGACCATGCTCAAAAGGTGGCTATAAATGGCAATTTATGAGCTAAATAGTCAATGAAAAAAATTGGCACAGTTTCCTTGCAAAGTCGCACAAGGATATTGTTACAAATTGACAGGCCAACCACTTAAACACTGCTTAGGCAGTGTTGCCAACTCCCTAGTAAGGAAAGTAGCTATTGGCTGTCCTAAAAGTCGCTAGAAGTCGCTAAATGACGTCATCGCCTAATTTGCATGATTGACAATTTGTGTGTAATTGTAATGGACGCTTTAGGAGAGAGGAATAACGTCGTGGGAGAGACAAAAAGTGAGTAAAAAACACCCTAAAGACTGACCGGCGGTGAGTGCTTTGGGACAGGGGAGGGCTCACAGTAGCACCCGCTGCTCGCTCGTTGAGGGTTAACGAACGATTTTCCAAAACACCAGAAAAAGTCACTAGATTTGTCGCTAGTCGCTTTTGACAAAAAAAAGTCGCCAAGAGGATTTGAAAAGTCGCCAGATTTAGCGAGAAAGTTGCCAAGTTGGCAACACTGTGCTTAGGGGAACCCAGTTCATACAAAGTGGTAAACATCCTGTCAGAATTAGTTTACCCTTGAGTCAACTAAAACAACATGGTAATAATCACACTGATGACAAGCATTTGTGGATGAAAAATGTGGTGGACCAAAAAAAATACAGACCAGACACACAACCGTTAAAGAACATGTGCCTTGCAGCACTTTCTTATATTACAGAGTTCTTGCTAAGTCACAAATCCCCAAAGAGTGAGGTGATTCAATTGAAAAATGACTTTAGCTTCATTATGAGAGGAACTAATGAAGACAAACCTGCTGTGATCTACTATCCTAGATTCTCACCAATCAAACAGTCTGAAGTCTACCATCATAGCGTGCAACAAAAATTAAACTTAAAAAAAAAAAATTAAACTTGGTAACCTTGGACTACTAATCATAGAAATATATTTATGCAGGAATTGGAGCTCGTATAATGCTGCTGATAAGCATTGATGTGTCTAATGGGCTTGTAAACAGTGCTTTTGGAACAATTGTTAACATGGTGGGTAATTGTCAAGACAGTGTGGGTGACAATCATTATTTACCTACTTCCATTCATGAAAACCCCAAGGTTGGTCAAAAACAACGATCAAAAACATGCACAATTGACCCTTAGGGAAGATTAAAAACCATCTTGGAATGTGCAAAAGATAAGGTTACTTATAATGGAGTTTTACACAAACAGTAGCCAACAAGGTCAGCATGGGCATGCACTATCCAAGGCTTAAGTACAAGGCTTGACAACTGACAAAGCTGTTGTGTCTCTCAAAAAGATTTTTTTCCCCTTTTTTCTGAGTCATTTTATGAGGTTAAGTGGCTTAACAATTGGGGACTAAAAGGATTGCAAAATGCAGCCATTTATGTCACCTCTAACTTCTACCAATATAAAACAATCTGATTTTACCATCATACTGTACACACTCAAAGTCTTAAGGGTCACTTTCCAGATGCTCAAGCTAATGCTCACATAAATAAGGCTGACTGCATCTGCCTTACAGAAACTTGACCAGGACTTGATGATTCATTGTGTCTACCATGTCTGACAGGCTTCCAGTTCACAAATCTTTCTTGTAGAAGTTATGACAACACTCATTCACAACTGCAACAGACGAAAACAAGATTCTCCTGGTGGAGTTGGAGTAAACCATTCATTAACAAAAGATGTTGTAGATGTCTATTTCCTGCCAGCACCTAATGTCACTGACCAATGTCCTGGCAAGAACATGTCTGTGTAGACTCTCATTCATCCAGGTCATGATTATCTTGAAGAGTCATTAAAACAAGGCAACTGGACTATGTTGAATTTTTGGGAAGACATTTCACTTCTCATCCAAAAAGCTTGGAAGGGAACTGAAGAAGCTTCTTGGATGAGAAGTGAAACGTCTTCCCAAAAATTCAACATAATCCAGTTGCCTTGTTTTAATGACTCTTCAAGGTCCTGGCAAGAAAATTGTCATGAGAGACTAAATGAAAATCAACTAGAGAACAGTACACTGCTCAATTTATTTGGTTAACATAATTACACACAGAATGTAAAAACTGCAACAACTGTTAAGGGCACTTAAATACATGTAATCACATGTGTGTCAAAGATGCTTCCAACACACCTTTTTGATGTGCTGTCAGTATATTACAGCTATCAAGAGATGGTGCGTATTAAACTCTTCTAGATTTTTCTCTACATGACTTAAATTCTTAATAATCATAATTGTTATCTGGATTGAATAATTGGAAGCACAATAAACCCAACCCTCACTTCCTGTCACCATTTTCTGTCAGCATGTAACACATGGATCATTGAGCACTATTTCACTAAAGAAAGTATCATGGGAGACTTCAATGAACCCCAGTAAAATTAGCAACCACTTTGTGGAGGCTAATGGGAATCCAAATAAAGACTAAAAAATAGTTTTAATGCACAAATGCTCAACTATTAAATCCAGCTGAGGTTTACAAACTACAGTGATTTGAAAAGGAACTTTAATTGATCACCTTCACATCCAAGTCAATTTTAATATCTTTGTTGATGCTTCCAGTATATAACAGTTTTCAATAAAAGTCTCGGCTTGTTTGATGAAATTTTAACATTGTCAATTGTTTTTTTGTACAACTACTGTGACATTGTATGTATTGATATTTATAGACTGTTTTTCAACACCACTAATTAATTTATTGATTAGGTTCATCAGGTTTGGAAAAAATATAAGCCTAATCAGCAAAAATGGTGGTGCTGTATTTAAAGATTTAAATTGAATGGCTCTACCCCTCACACCCTAGGTATAATTGACTTAAAACTTGACACACAGGTGAAGCTCAATGTGTCCTACAAAAAAGCCCCTTGCACCATAAAAGTCCGCCATATTAGATTTAAATATAATTTGCATAAAGTTAAAAACAGTAAAGTGGCATCTACTTTTTGGATTGTGACTCCGTCCACAAAAAATTGGTACACAGCCTAAATAAATGATGATACCAAGTACAAATGATCAAGAATCTTGAAAAAACCCTTGGTTGCATTTGACCAAAATAAAGTCCAAAAGGCAAGTTTTGCAGGAACTTGGCTTTCACTCATTGACTGTTAAGCCAATGTTATCAAACTTAACAGAGTGGTTCAGAACGTGTCTGTACACTAAAAAAGGGCTCTGGAGTCAGGTATTAACCAAAATCTGAAGTGCCACATCGATAAGTGCAAGTGGGTGTGGCCTATGAAATATTTGTATATAACCCAGGACATAGTCCAGTTATCCTAATCAAATTTTGTACAGTAATCACACTCTATAATATGGACACACGCGTAATTTACTTAAGATCTAATTTGAGGGAGGCAAGTGGCAGAACTTTAAAAATGCAACAAAATTAGGAAAGGTGGGGATTAGCAGTTCATTGGCCATTACTCACTGACTGTTGGTCCAATCATCATGAAACTTGACAGAGTGGTTTGGAATGTATCCCAGAAGAGACACTTTTAAAGTGTTTTAAATTTTACCAATAGGGCGTACCAAAAATGCAATTAATGTGTTTCTCAAAATCAACTGAACAGAATTTCAATTAAAATTTGGTATGTATGCTCTAGGGGGGTTTATTGGCCCTCTCTATGTACAAAAATTTTACACTAAATTTCATTGACATAAATTGAAGAAGAGACAAATTGCAAAACTTTAAGCATGCAGTTATAAAAATTATGTGGACTTTATGATGAAAAATGTGTTAGTGGTTTTTATGCTCCTTCAAACAGACTTCAATTACTTTTGTGACTTGGCTCACCTTTGTGAAGCCCTGAGCCCTCCAGTTGTTGCTGCCAATTGGGATTTTGGCTGATTGCTTTAGTTAAACATGAAAATGATATAAATCCTCCATTTGCCAATTGTTTTGTTTAAGGGTTCAAACTCCAAAAGGGTTCAGCCTTTCAAAGATTTATCTGGTTTATCATTATTTTTCTGCTGCATTCGCTAAAATTCCGATTAGCTGGAAAAAAATGAAAGTGAAACTGGGCACAATAACTGGGTGTGAATCAGGTTATTAAGCAATATGAGCCCAATTGGCCACATGGTGGCACTGTATTAAAGGATTTAGATTTGGAAATTTGAATTGTCATGCCCTTTACACTCTCATTCCAATTGACTTGAACCGTGACACACAGGTGCAGCTCAATATGCTCTACAAAAAAGCCTCTTATACCATAAAAGCCCGCCATATTGGATTTTTTTGCTAATTTGCATAAAGTGAAAAACTGTTAAGTGGGTTTTGAATTTTGACTCTATCCACACCAAAATTTGTTACACAGCCTGGATGTATGATGATACATATTTCTATTACAAATGATCATGATCCATCTAAAAACTTGTCTGCTATGAACCAAAGGAAATGAAAGCGGGGCTTTGCAGTTAATTGGAAATAACTCACTGACTGCTTGTCCAATCATCACGAAACTTAAAAGATTGGTTCCAATTCCAAGATGGCGGAGCGGGGGGAGTAGACGGAATCAGACTCTCGCTCTCGTAACCTTTACAAGTTTACCTTTCGTAACCTCAAAGTTTCACTTTCAACAGAGATAGGGGAAACTGCAGCAGCGGTCACCCTGTCATGGACTGAAAATGACTTCGAAAGTCAATAAAGCTGGCAAAAAAGACCCGAACGCCAAAGTTGAAACGGCGAAGGCTAACGAAGCTACGGCTAGCAGCCCTGTTAGCATGGATGCAATAGCTAGCATCCTTGAGGAACATCGGACGGCTATCCTCGCTGAGTTCAGGTCTGCTTTCATGATTCTGGAGGCAAAATTTGACTGCATGCAATCTGCAGTAGCTGAGCATGGTCAGAAAATTGCCTCCCTAGAGTCAAATGCCAACCTTCAAGATGAGCGTTTGCTCGCCCTGGAGACGACCTGCGCCTCTTTGGTGGAGGATCGGGCTAGGCTACTGGCTAAAATCACAGATCTCGAGTCCCGCAGCCACCGTAACAACATTAGGATCGTGGGGCTCCCTGAGGCTATCGAGGGGCCTCGTCCTACTGCCTTCTTCGCAGAGCTGCTGACGGAGGTTTTGGGATCTGACATTCTACCTACACCGCCGGAGCTAGATCGGGCTCACAGAACGCTAGCCGCCAGACCGAAGCCAGGGGACAGACCGAGGGCTGTCATCATCAGGCTACACCGCTACCAGCAGAAGGAGAGGATCATCAGGGAGGCAAGATCCAGGAGGGGCAGTCTCCAATTTCGCGGATCTCAGATCGCTATTTATGAGGATTATGCTCCGGAGGTGGTGGAACAACGAAGCAAGTTTCGAGAGGTGCTCTCGGAGCTTTATAACCTTGGCCTTAAACCAGCCTTACTGTTCCCTGCCAGGCTAATCATCACAACGAAGGAAGGGGGTAAGAAGAGATTCTCCTCAGTTGCAGAAGCAAAATATTTCATATCTTCCATTAATACACCGTCCCCTTGATCTACTCGGGTCGCCTCTGTTTTGGACCTTATTATGATAACTAATCTGCCGACGGTCCGATGCTAACACCGACTGGCTAGCCTTCGGGCTGACTAGCCTGCGGCCTAGTGGGCCCCCTCCAGACTGACTGAACATGGCTTGGCTAACCTCCGGGCTAACGGACTGCCGATCTGGCCGGCCTTTGGGCTTACTAGCCGCTGGGCTTCTTTAGCAGGCTAACGGGATAGCCAACAAACATTCTGACGAAACAGTGCCATTCATGTTTAATATCTTGGTGGGGTTTTCTTTCACATTCTGGAGTGTGATGGCAGACTTAAGGTTGCATTACTATAAAAACCTGCCTTTGCTTACGTTTTCTATGAGAACTTTAATTTTGTATTGGACTCGGAACTGTACCTCTAAATTTGTAAGGTACTAAATCTTTTAGTCTCCCATGGTTTATATGTTTTTTTTTTATACATTATTCCTCTGCAATTATTTTAAGTTTTAAGTTAAAATACGTAGCTATTGAAGTGTGTTTTAATCACTTACCTTTATTATTCTCCATACCTTAATACCAATTTCCTCTATTTTTGCAGTGTGGAAACTGTTTCTTTAGGAGACTAAATTTAAGTTTATTATGAAGGTGGATGACCTCTGTCGAACCATGTTTAACTATTAGACCGTTCTTTCGGGTCTTTTCCAGGCTCATTGTGTTATGTACTTTAGACTAATACAGTGTAGATATGCTTCCCTTTGGGGATGCAGCTTCAGCTGTTTAGTGAGTTATTACCCCTATTTGTTCTGTTTGTTTATTTAATGGGGGTTGGTTTTACAGTTGAAGGGATGCAAGACTCTGGGAAATGTTAGGGAATTTGGAATCCTGAGTGAGACGCTCAAGAATAGCTTGCACTTAGGTTTTCTTCAGTGTCTGGTCACTACTTGGTTCTTTAACGTACGTCGGTTAGTATGTTTTTTTTTTGTTGTTGTTGTTTATCACCTCAGTTACAAAATCATCATCGTTTCACCACAGACCCATTCTTAGGTACCCGTTGTTATGAGTCAGCTCAGTAAGGACCAACGCTTGATCTCCTGGAACACTAAAGGCATGAACAAACCCATTAAAATTTGTAAGGTATTTGCACGCTTACAATATCTTCGGGGGGATATAATGTTCTTACAAGAAACTCACCTCAAATCATCAGAAACTCATCGTATTAAAAGGGCTTGGATGAGTCACTTGTTTCATTCTAAATTTTCCAATAGATCAAGAGGAGCCGCCATTATCATCTCGAAAAATGTGATGTTTAAACCCTCACATATCATATTAGACACGAATGGTGGATTTGTTATAGTTACAGGTTCTTTACAGAATACCTCAGTCGTTTTGGCTTCCATATATGCCCCTAATTGGGATGATGAAAAATTCTTTGTTGATTTTTTTGCTAAATTGCCAAATTTAGATGATCACCACTTAATCATTTGTGGAGATTTTAATTTGGTTCTGAATGCGAACCTAGACAGATCCCATACTGGCAATGCCCCATCTTTGAAATCAGTCAAAACTGTACTGGACTACATGTCACAATTAGGTATCTCGGACCCTTGGAGGTTCAAGAACCCAAACAGCAGAGCTTTCTCTTTTTTTTCACACACGCACCACACCTTTTCCAGAATTGACTTTTTCCTTATGGACAACAAATTACATCATCAAGTGAATTCCTCTGATTATCATACTATAGCTGTTTCAGATCATGCCCCTACCTCTGTAGACATCAATCTACCGTCTGTTAAAATTTCTTTAAAACCGTGGATTTTTCCCTCACAAAATCTAGCTGATATTAAATTTAAGGAATTTGTAAGTGAACAGATTAGATTCTACCTTGAATTTAATGACACAGCTGATGTCTCGACTGGAACTCTCTGGGAGGCCCTAAAGGCTGTCATTCGTGGACAAGTAATCTCGTTTATGTCTCAGGCGAAGAAGGCTGAGAAGGCGAGGCTGCAAACAATCGAGAGGGAGTTGCAAAATCTTGATAAAGCTTATGCTTCTACTCCTTCTCCGGATTTGTATAAAAAACGGCTTTTATTACACTCAGAATATGATTTCTTAACCACACGCACAGCAGAGAGGCAGTGGAAACAAACTAAGCAAACTTTTTTTGAGCAAGGAGACAAAGCAGGCAGGCTCCTGGCACAACAAGCCAGAGCAGTAGATGCTTCTAGGCTTATTACTCAAATTACTTTACCTTCAGAGAAAATAGTTTCAGACCCAGCTGATATCAACCTGGCTTTTTATGAATATTACTCCAGTCTCTACACTTCTGAATGTTCATCCAATATGCTATCTTCCAGTCCTCTCTCCTCATTAATATATCCTAAAATCAATGAGGCGCTGTCAGAAAAGAGGTGCTCCCTCATTACAGCCACAGAGGTACAAGAAGCCATTAGCTCAATGCAAAACAGGAAGTCCCCGGGCCCGGACGGCTTCACGGTCGAATTTTATAAGGCGTTTTCGGGTCAGTTAGTCCCAATACTGGTTAAAATGTATAATGATTCTTTTGCTGTAGGCAGGCTTCCGGACACCCTCACACTGGCCTCTATTTCTTTACTTCCTAAAAAAGACAAAAATCCGTCCCTTTGTGGTAGTTACAGACCAATTTCTTTGTTAAATGTCGATTTGAAAATCCTGTCCAAAGTTCTTTCCACCCGTCTTCAGCAAGTATTACCATGTATTATTTCTTCTGATCAAACAGGTTTTACTTCAGGACGCCACTCATTCTTTAACACCAGAAGATTACTTGATATCATATACTCTCCTCTATCTAACACTCCAGAGGTGGTAGTATCTCTCAACGCTGAGAAGGCCTTTGACAGGGTCGAGTGGGGGTACTTGTTTTTTATTTTAGGGAAATTTGGTTTTCACCCTAAGTTTATATCTTGGATTAGGCTGTTATACGCATCTCCAACTGCAATGATACGTACCAATGGTAACTTTTCTAAACCTTTTCCCCTCCAGCGCGGTACGCACCAAGGTTGCCCCCTCTCCCCCCTTTTATTTAATCTAGCCATCGAACCTCTGGCCATCTGGCTTCGTAGTAATGTTAAATTTGAAGGCATTGTACGACATGGCAGAGTTCACAAACTTTCATTTTTATGGGACGACCTTTTATTATATATTTCTAATCCGCTTTCGTCGCTGCCCACAATATTGGATACACTCGAGGGCTTTGGTCAGCTATCTGGTTATAAATTAAATCTCCAAAAGAGTGAATTATTTTTAGTTAATTCATTGGCAGAGGCTGTTCCTTTGTCTACTTTTCCTTTTAAAGTGACCTCTGGAGGTTTTTGATACTTGGGGATATATGTAACAAATTCCTTCAAGAATTTATTTTGTAAGAATTTTATGCCATTACTAGAAAAATGTAAACTTGACCTGTCCAGATGGACCTCCCTCCCCCTGTCAGTTGCTGGTCGCACTAACCTGATTAAAATGATTATCTTACCTAAACTATTATACCTTTTCCAACACATACCAGTCTTTATAAACAAAGCTTTTTTTAATCAAACTAGATCGTCTCCTGAGCTCTTTTCTTTGGAACAACAAACCCGCCCGCCTTAAAAAAACGATTCTTCAGCTGCCTAAATTGGAAGGTGGCCTCGCCCTTCCAAACTTCCGGCAGTATTATTGGGCCTGTAACATTGAAAAACTTCTCTTTTGGTTCAATGGTCAACAACCAGGTGCTGACTGCCCCCCTTGGGTACACATAGAAATCTGCTCATCCAAACGCTCACTTTCTTCAGTTATCTGCTCACAGCTTCCTGTTAGTGTGTCTAACGCCTTCAATAACCCCGTTGTCTCCGATACCATTAAGGTCTGGCTCCAATTCAGAAAACACTATTGACTCCATAGGGCCTCAACTCATGCTCCAATCTTAAATAACTATAGCTTTCCCCCCTCCCTCTCAGACCCTGCTTTTCGTTTTTGGGCTGCTAATGGTCTCATCAAATTAAATGATTTATATGAGAATCACTCTTTTTCTTCCTTTGCTAGGCTCTCTGCTAAATTTAATATGCCCAACTCTCACCTTTTTCGTTTTTTCCAAATCAGACATTTTGTGCAGAAACAATTTCCACATTTCCCCAATCGGCCACCTGAAGCTGAGATTGATCAATTTATTACACTGTCCCCAAACCAGAAGCGAGTTGTTTCTG
>JAPZDV010021087.1:0-18968 GCA_029814665.1 Acanthurus lineatus | reverse complement strand
AAATAGATCACAAAATAAAATAAGGTCATCTATCCAATAAAATAAATCTTCACAAAAATAAATCTCATCTTACATTCTTCCCCTTCTTCAGATGAAATGTCCTCATTTCAAAATCTCATGAAAAATAAATCTCATCTCAACCTGAGAAGCAAGCGCAAATACTATAAGTTCTCCATAACTGCAGGGCAAATGGAAATAATTGCACATCTGAACAGGTACACGAATAGAAATAACTGTTGAACTTATTCTGTTAAAAAAAAAAAATGCCTGAAAATGTACCATGTGTCAGAACATATTACTTACATCACAAATTCACCTGAATTATCATTACGTATGTGACAAAAACAAAACAAAAAAATATGAGATACCTGAACCAGGAACCTACAAAATATATGTAACATGCAGTACGATATTCCATACATCATCACATACAGTATGTCTTTTCTCTTCTTTTTTTTTTCGCATTTCTTTTTTTTTTTTTTTTTTTTTGTAACAGTCCATCTACATAGGAAACCTCAATAAATGTACATAAACAGTCCATATCTGTCTCTTGAGTGCATGGGTGTATGCGTGTTTATAGCAAGAGCCTCTGTGGTCTCCGAACTATCCGACCCGAACGAGTCATTGATGGGCCACCAGAACATGTCTGAGAAGGTACCGTGGTAACAGTGTCAGTCCCTTGGCTCCGTTGTGTCTGAACTCGCGAGACCCGTCCTGAAGGTCTCCGCAGTAGGGGAACAGAGGGGCAGGCAGGAGTAGAAGCTCGTTCAATGTTAGCTGGTCGAGTGCATAGGGGGAGTGAACCAGACAGTGCTGTATAACTTGGCAGAGTGTCCATAGGCTGTTGATTCACAGGTTGGTTCACAGGTGCTGAAGCAGTATCCCAAGAGGATCTATAAGGCTTCAATCTATCATAGTGTACGATTTTTGATCCAGCTTGAGGGTGTTTGAGATCCATTAGTTTGTAGACAAGTCTATTGCTATCTGATGAGACAACTTTGTAAGGTCCAGTCCAGTTTGGGTCAAGTTTCTTTCTATGTGTAGTGGGATCCTCCATCCATACAAGATCTCCAGATTGATAAGGATTAAACTTGACATGTCTGTTGAAATAATACTCACGCTTGAGTCTCTGTTCCTCACGATGAGAGCGAACAGCTTGGAAAACTGTGTCCAACCGCTTTACCAGTTCTGAGCCGTAGTTTTGTGGAGACTGTGGCATTGTTGGCGTAGAGAGATCAACATTTGCAGGAACACAAGGTTCTCTACCATGAGCAAGGAAATAAGGCGAGTATCCAGTGCTGGAGTGTGGGGTAGAGTTAAAGGAGAGAACTACTGCTGGCAAATAGTGGTCCCATTCACCACCATTCTGATGAATAAGTTTAGCCAACTGTTCTTTTAGAGTCCTGTTAAACCTTTCAACCATCCCATTTCCACGGGGGTGGTATGGTGAAGTCCTTTTCTTTTTAATTTTCAGTCTCTGACATATTGTGTGAATGATGTCCGATTCATACTGTCGGCCCTGATCTGAAAACAGTTCTTCTGGAACTCCATGTTCAGGAATGTATCTTTCACAAAGTAGCCGTGCTACAGTAGCAGCTTTCTGATCTGACATGGGGAAAGCATTCACATACTTTGTAAAATGATCTTGAACTACAAGTACATACTTATGTCCACATGAGGTGAGTGGGAGCTCAGTAATATCAGTGCACACAAACTGGAATGGTCTTTCAGCTTGAATGGATTGCAGGGGTGCTCTGTGTTGTGGCACAGGTTTCCTGTAAGCTTCACACGTGTGACACATATCACAAAAGTTATCAATATCAGTCCTCATGCTCGGCCAATAGCACATAGTCAGGGCTTTCTTGAATGTGCGCTCAGCACTGTAATGACCAGAGCAAGGATTACCATGGAGAATGTTCATAGTCTCTGTGATAAGTGAGGTTGGAATCAGGACTTGATAGACAACTGGCTGTCCTGGGGCTGTGTGGGCCTGTCGACAAAGTATGTCATTATACAGTACAAGTTTAGGAAATTGCCACCAGAGTTTTCTTTGAGTCCTTCTTTTAACATGTCTGAGGTATGGGCGTTTGTTTTGCTGTACCCATTCATATACTTCAGAGAGAATGGGGTCTGAAAGTTGTTTAGCCACAATGTCATTTCCTTGGCTAGAAAGTGTGTTTTGCAACAAGTCCATACCTGAGTTAATTGTCTGAACAACTGTAGTGTCTTTTTCTGAGCAGCAAACCTGAGCCGTCATGCTCGTGACTGAAGAAGATTGTACAGGCAGATCATGCAACTTTGGATCTAGAGATGATACTGTAAGTTCAGAAGGAGAGGAGTGGTTGTGTTGGGAAGGAGACGTTGTTTCTTCAAGCACCACTGGGTCCTGGTTTGCGAGGGGAATCCGTGACATAGCATCAGCGTTTGTGTGTTTCCTTCCTTCTTTGTGTACTATTGTCCATTGATATGGGTCCAACTCCAAAGCCCAACGACCTCGTCGACCTGTGGGGTCATTTGTGAGATCCAATTTTCGTAGACTGAGGAGTGGACGGTGATCAGTGATGATTGTGAATGGATTACAACTCAAGTAGTGTCTGAAGTGTCTAACAGACCAGACTATGGCCCAGAATTCTTTGTCATATGTAGACCACTTTTTCTCTGTGCGAGTCAGAAGATGACTTGCATATGCTACAACTCGTTCTTTACCATTTTGAATCTGAGAGAGCACTGAGCCAACTGCATAGTTAGATGCATCTGTACTGAGAATGAAAGGCTGATCAAAGTTTGGAAATGCCATTATTGGAGGGGATGTGAGTGCATCCTTTAATGTCTGGAATGCAAGGGAACACTCATCGGTCCATTCAAATGGCACAAGTTTTTGAGTAAGTCTGTGAAGGGGATGAGCAATGAATGCATACTTGTGCACAAAACGTCTATAATATGAACACAATCCCAGAAATGCTCGTACCTCAGTAGGTGATCTTGGGATAGGCCATTCATGAATACGATGGCTGTTGACTGGGTCCAGTGCCAGTCCATCCCGTGAAACTGTGTCCCATGTACTTGACCGCAGATTTAGCAAACTCACATTTCTTTGAATTAAGTTTCAAGCCTGCTTGTCTGAAACGTGTGAGAATGTCTGTCAAGTTTTGAAGATGATCGTCAAAGTCTTTTCCCATACAGATGATGTCATCAAGATAAATGACACATGTTGTCCAGTGGAGGCCTCTCAAAACAAGTTCCATTAGTCTCTGAAATGTTGAAGGTGAGTTTTTCAGGCCCATGGGCATCACTTTAAACTGGTAGAGACCATCACCTGTTGTAAAGGCTGTTTTAGGTCTGTCGGCAGGATCCATTTCAACTTGCCAGTATCCACTCGACATGTCCATGGTAGAGAAAAACTGAGAGCCAGATAGTGCATCTAAACTATCATCTACTCTCGGAAGAGGATGTGCATCAGCGATTGTGACAGAATTTAGTTTTCGGAAATCAACACAAAATCTGTATGTGCCATCTTTCTTTTTTACCATGACCACTGGGCTGGCCCAGGGGCTTGTACTGTCCTCAATGAGATCCTGAGCTTTAAGCTCCTCCACCTGGCGGTGAATTTCTGTTTTCATGAAAGGAGAGGTACGGTAAGCTCTTTGTGAGATGGGTGTGTCACAGCTAGTTTGGATTTTGTGTGTGACCAAGTGTGTTCTTCCATAGTCATGTGGGTGTTGACTGAACACATCAGAGAATGAGTTTAAAGTGTCACTCAGTGTCTTTTGTTGTGCACTTGTGAGGTCAGGGTTTAAGACATTAGGTAGTACAGTGTGCTTGGATGTCACAGGCATCTGAATGTTAATATTACAAACAGAATGGTCCATCACAGTATATTCGTCTTTGCTGTTGCCAGAAGTAGAATGAAAAGTACCTATCTGAGTGCCTCCATGTAACATGACTGCCACACTAGAGGGATTAGCTATTTTCACATAGATGGCACCTTGTTCAGCTTTTGCTACAGTCCATGCAAAGCCAGTAGATGTCTGATTAGTGTAGTGTGGTTCAAACACACCTTCATAGTTGTGCGGTATGAGTCCGTGAAGTGGCACATCAAGTTTAGCTGGGATGACCATTTCTGACATGGCTGGAACTGTTACTGTAGAAGAAACTGTAACATTGGTTAGTTTTGGGACATAGTGGAGTGGGCTAACAAGTGGCACCACTTTGTCATCAATAATGAGAGTCATGTTGCGGGTGTTAACAATAATGCCATTAGCAACCAGAAAATCCCAGCCCAAAATCAGTGGTTTCGTGCTGTTTCTGACAACTTGAAGGGCATGTGTCATTGGTTTGTGGGCAATACTTAGATTGACTGAGATCAAGCCAACTGAGTCAAGAGGGTCACCTGTAACAGCAGTGAGAGGAACAAATTGTTTGATGATGGGCTTTTTGTGAAGAGCAGGTGTAGACATTCTAAAATCTTCACTGATGACTGAGACATCTGCTCCTGAGTCAACAAAAGCGTGTACAACAGTGTCCTCAATCACAACTGACACATATCGTTTTGACACATCAACCTCACATAAACTGTCTCTGGTAAAGTCAATAGATGGGGAATTACTGTCTTTGTGGGCCTGGTCAAAGGCAGTAGCTGGCAATTGGCCCTCATTGTCAACTACTTGTAGTTTACCTTATTTGAGCTGAGGTAAGAAGGAGAATGGAACCTCACATGTCCAGGACTTGGAGAGCGATGAGAGGGATGTCTGTCCTCATGGCGTTCAGGAGAGCGATGAGAGAGATGTCTGTCCTCATAGCGTTCAGGAGAGCGATGAGAGAGATGTCTGTCCTCATGGCGTTCGGGAGAGCGGCCACGCCTTGTGTAGTCTCTTGATGACGGACTGTAGCCACGTGCATGGCGCTCTGATGATCCAGAACGAGTGTAGGAATCCCTTTTGTCGTACCGGTCTCTTTCATGCCTTTGAGGTCTGTAGGAGGTGTCACGTGGAGGGTATCTATTGTAGGAAGAATCTCTATAGCCGTCTCTGTTTGAGGAATAGTGACGTTTGTGGCGTCTGTCACTATCAGGAGTTGGGCTCCGCTGACGAGATCTGTAGTCCGATGAGTCGTGTCGAGTGTTGTTTCGTTGACGTTGCACCTCTAGTTGTAACTGTTCCACTCTGTCTGAAAGTGTCTCCAGTGTTCTCTGCATCTTCTGGAAGTCATTTGAGGTGGCAGAGCAAACACTGAGAGCAGCTGAAGATGCAGGAGGGTGAGTAGGCGTAAAGGAAGGGACAGCAGGTGAGAAAGGTGACTGAGAAAAACTCTGCATAGTGTGTGGAGATGAAAACACTCTGCTAGCATGATGGGCAGTCTCAATCTGTAGTGCAAACTGAAGAGCAGCATCCAGAGTCTTTACACCCTGTTCATGACAACGCAGCTGAAGATATGGCTCAATTCCAGCAATGAAGCGTCTGAATTTTTCTCCATCCTTAGCATTTTGTCCATATGTGGGAAAAGCTTCTTCCACTAATCGGCTAATTTCGGCAGCAAAAACTGGGAGGGCCTCACCAGGTAGGCGAGTGCGTGCATTGACATAACTTTGAAAGGTAGACAGGTAAGCAGTTTGTCCAAAAACAGTTTTCAGTTTTTCCTTCACTGCGTCATAGTCAGATTTTACTGCATCAGGTAAGCTATCCCAGTAACTAAAAGCAGCGCCACCCAGGCGTGTGGGCAGCAGTTTAGCTAAACTGTCTTCATCATAATTAGGAGCAGCCTCCACAGCTACTTCAAAGCGTCTGCACCATTTAGAAAAATCCTCTTTTCCATCTCCCATGAAAATATGGGGAAAATCTCCCTTACAATACTGTGGTGTAACATGGGTAGGACCAGGCTGAAAGGGCAGTTCATTCCACAAAGAATTGTGACTGGTCATAGCTTATTACGTTACAGGATGCTCCTTTAAAACTCTCAAATGTGTAATGAAAGTTCAAAATGGACATAAGTTAGATAAAAGTCTTAGCTTTTTGGAGCTAGCCAGTCCAACTTGAAAGTTGCAATAACCAGAGAAAACAGCTGAACAACTTTACCAAGCGTCTCAGGCGGACAGGTTCATTGGCGGCTCACGTGAACAGCGCCAAAATCCACGGAGAGCAGGAAAAAGAACAGTTGCATCCACGATGTCTGGCTGTGGTACTCACAAATGTCCGTGTTTGCTCGTATCTTGATGAATTGTCCGTTTGTCCTTAATTTTTTTTTCACTTGTACACAGACCGAGTCACCATCTAAACGTTAGTTACACGTTAGCAGGAGTAGGCCACTGCGACGAGAGGAAAAAAAACTCCAGCGCCAGTCGCGGCACATGCAGTTAGATAGCTCGTTCACATTAATCCCCGGCAACACTTAAGAACTCCACAAAGCCGCTGCCACCAGTGTAAGGCTGACTTCTTCCAGCCTTAGCTTCATACATTCAATTACTTACGGGCGTGGGTTAAGAAAAGCACGGGAACAACGTTTCTCCCTCTCTAACTCTTTTTAATGTCCGCTTAGTCAGAAGGACAACAACAACTTCACAACAAACATAACCAGGTGATTGGTCACTTCACATCTTGTGCTCTCAACCATCCTTGACCTTAAAGGGAAGGTGTATCAAATTATGTACTTCCTAATTTTAACTTAACTTCCACTCTATAATGTATGAATTTACCTTTTATAAAATTAACTTATTTGTCCAAATAGATCACAAAATAAAATAAGGTCATCTATCCAATAAAATAAATCTTCACAAAAATAAATCTCATCTTACATTCCCATCAGAAATCCTTTACCAGGGCTGTTTTGATGCGAGGGCCATTTCGGGCTTGGCGCAGCAGACTGAAGACACGGCTCATGTTGTTGTCACTGGCTGCAGCCTCGAGGTGTTTAGCTTCTGCTTGCCAAAACTTCTCCCTGTCCTCAGCTATGGCCACATTGCGCTGGCGGTTCAGTTGCCAATACTCTGTCAGGTCGCCTCGGAGTTGGGCCTCATGCCGGCATTCAATGATTTTGAGTGTCCTCTCTGATATCCAAGGCTTTTTCAGGGAGGGTCAGGGGCGTCCAAGGACATTGTGAACAGACTGGATGACACTTTCCTTGAAGGTCTGCCAGTCGGTCACTTTGTCACTAGCCAGGGATTCAAAGGTGTGGCAGATGGAGCAACTGAAATCTGTGGCAATGATGGGGTCACTGAGTCGGAAGGAGTCCAGGGGAGGTTGAGTGTTGGTGTGCTGGTTGGCTCACAGCTTGAGCTGGGCCACCAGCAGACGATGGTCAGTGTTTCCAAGCTCTGCTCCTCTGTATACATGGCAGTTGGCGATGGATGACTTCTAGCGTCAACTGCCGTGTATACAGAGGAGCAGAGAAATGAGGATTAAGACTGCATGGCTCAAATAAAAGAATCAAAAATGAGGGCAGAATCGAGGGTGGCTGACACCATTGATCCTAAGGCAGAGTTTACATGTAGGTGTGAACATGGGGGACTCTATGAAGTTTAGTTTACTGTAAAACATCAGAGTCTCTGGGGGTCTCACCCAGGACTCTGATTCTGTTCAGATTTCACACTGAGGTGTGATTTGCAAGCCCTTTTTTTGTTCTCCTCAAATGTTGAGGTCACAGAAGGAGAAGTGCTTGGCTTGTAAGATGAGTTACCGCTTGGGAGCAACTTTTATTACTGTTGGTCTATAAGAATTAAATTACCAAAAAACAGTTGTACTAACAAACATACTGTGTGGCAGGGTGAATCAGTCATTTTTTGTGAGAAAGACAAATTGTACAATACTTGTACTTGAAGCTGGCCAGTTTCATTCAGATGCCGCACCATGAGAGCCAAACTCTCTGATCCCCAAGTGGAGGGCTCACAGTTTTTTACCTGATCTATAGACAATTTTCTTGACTGAAGGCTGTGGCAATTTTTAACTTTGTTTTTATCTGGATTACTGTTTTTAACCACTGAATGCTTGGATTTTACTGTTAAAACCACAAAGGACAGAAAGCCAGTAAACAAACAACAAACCTAGCCAGTCGGCTACAGGTGAGCCATACCTTCACTTACCTCCACATCCATATGTGACAGTTGTGCTGGTCTGAGCCAGAAGGTGGTCAAACTCAAACAGCAAATATCCACCTTACTAAGAATCCAAGAGGACAGAGATCTGGACATAATCGTGGGAAAGACTCGAGCTGCCACCACCAGCGCCCAGCTAGCAGAGACATCCCAGTACTCCTCTGCCTCTGAGTCCCGGCCCTACTCATCCCGCCCTAGTAGGGATTCACCTGAACACCGCTGGAGTCAACAAGGGGCTAGACGTAAAGGCTTGATCAGCTCCACTCCAGTGTCGGACCCATGGATTGCTGTCGGGGCCCGCAATGGCCGTAGGATGCGGAGCAGCCGGCTGTTCTGCTCCCCTCCCACCGGAGACATAGCGCCAGGGAATAAATTTAATGTCCTGGACCACGAGGAGTTTCCTTTGCTGACAGCAGGTCCAACTGTGTTGCCATCCCCAGTCCGCCCTTAGTGCTGTGGCTCCGCTGTCAAAACTCGCACTGGTCAGCTCCATTTCACCCCGGCTCCAAAATTTAGTAAGAGTGGGTGCCAGGTATGGACTGCGGGTCACCATCACCACCTCTGGGGCTACTGCAGAGGAATGAGTTTCCATTGCTACACCAACCACCACCAACTGCAGCACCCTCTTGAGACTCCGCTGCTCCCCCACACATGCCTGGTCAGACCACTGGGCGTGCGCCAGGGGGCTCTGCCGCCTCCTCCGCTCCTTTCCTCCCCATGCCGTGCTTGCCGCTCGGTGTGAGCATGGAGGTTCCTCAGCTCCTGCGGATGGCCCCATGGCGCTTCAAGGTCTGGATACCCTTGCCTCAGCAGCCAGGCCTGGCCAATCTGTACTGGTCCTCGGCACATCGATGGTTTGGCACGTGCGAGTGAACAAGGGCCACACCTCCTGTCACCCAGGTGCACTCATAAAGGACATCACAGACTCCGCCCCAAACATCCTCTGTCACCACCCCTCAGTATCAACAGTAGTTGTTCACGTGGGCACCAATGACCTAAAACTACAAAAGTCAGAGACACTGAAGGACGACTTCATAACCCTCATCGCCACAATCCACAGTCTACACAAACAGGTTATAGTTTCAGGACCACTTCCACCACCTTGTTTTGGAGACATCAAATTCAGCCGCTTGGACCTGGACTATTCAAAAAGGACTGTTTTCATCCCAATTTCCATGGATCCCGCCTTCTTTATCAAAACATAGAACTCAGGTCTATGAACCTGTGTCTATGAACCTGGTCATCACCTATGGCCTGTCCACCATTGTGTCCTCTGTTGTTGACCTGGCTGTCTCTGACCACTACTATGTGTTTATTAATATCACCTTTTTTTCCAGCGGGAGACCTCTGTGAGGACTGTGAGGAAGCGTCATCTGACCCCGAAAGTGGCTGCAAATTTTATTCATCCTGCAGTTGTTTTACCTGCCCCCTGTGATTTTATCATTGATAATTTTACCAGTAGACTTCAGTGTGCACTTAACTCTGTTGTTCCACTTAAATTAAAAAAGGCTCACTCTAAGTCTATAGCCCTATGGAGAACTGAGGAAGTCAAAACACTGAAAAGAAACTGCGGAGCGGCAGAAAGAAAATGGAGGAAAAGTAAAATTACAGTTAATTTTCAAATATACAAGAAACACCTAAAAGCCTACAATTATGCAGTTAGAAATGCAAGAAATTCATACTTTGCTAAAATAATCACAAACCATAAAAACAATCCAAAATTTCTCTTCTCTACCATTGACCATCTTTTTAACCCTGATTTTATTAAACCTCAAATAACCCATACAAGCACTCTCTGTGAGGAGTTTGCAGCCCACTTCATGGGAAAGATCAGAGCTATCAGACATGAGATTTTATCCAGTCGAACCACTGCTTTTAACACGTCTGGGTGTCTGTATTTACCTGAGGAAACATTGGACAGTTTTGTTCTGGTTAATGCTGAGATGCTTGAAGTTTTCTCCTTAGTGAAGCCCACCACATGTCTTTTAGATCCAATTCCAACTTCATTTTTTAAGTCATCTTATGGAACTTTTAGAGACAAGCTTTTAAACATTATGAATTGCTCACTTCAAACGTTGGTCTTTCCCACTGCCTTTAAAGCAGCAGTGGTGAGGCCCCTGTTGAAGAGCAATTTAGATTTTAATGATTTTAACAATTACAGACCAGTGTCTAACTTACCATTTTTAAGTAAAATTTTAGAGAAACTTGTTTTTATTCAGTTCAATTATTTTTTAGACAAACATGTTATTCATGGAGAATTTCAGTCTGGTTTTGGGGTAAACCACAGTACAGAGACTACCTTGACAAAGATTTTAAATGATTTTAGATTAAATTAGGTTTCACAAAAGTTGACAGTGTTGGTTCTGCTGGATCTAAGTGCTGTCTTCGACATAGTAGACCACACTATTCTTTTAAATAGATTGAAACATCTGGTCAGCCTCTCTGGTACTGTACACAAATGGTTTACTTCCTACCTCACAGACAGAACATTCATGGGAAGTGTAGACACATGCTCCTCCAAAGTCCATAAAATCACATGTGGTGTGCCCCAGGGTTCCATTTTAGGCCCTGTATTTTTTAACCTGTACATGCTCCCTCTTGGCGGTGTCATCAAGAGACATGGAATCAACTTCCACAGTTATGCTGATGATACACAGCTTTACATCTCCATGTCTCCTGATGACACCAGGCCAATGGATGCCCTTTTTAACTGCATTTTAGATATCAAATCCTGGATGTCTGAAAGCTTTCTCCAGCTTAACCAGGACAAAACTGAGGTTTTGGTCATCAGTCCTGAGGCCAAGAGAGAGAAACTTTTACCGAAACTGTCATTTAACCCATGATCTTAAGTGAAAAACCTGGGCATAATTTCGACTGAGCTGACTTGTATTCCACACATTAAGAACATAACACAAATAGGCTTTTATCATCTAAAGAACAAAGCCAGAGTCCGCCCCATTCTCTCTATGTAAAGCACTTTGAGTTACATGTTATGTATGAAAAGCCCTTTATAAATAAAGTTTTGATTGATTGATTGATTGACAACAATGAAGATAACCTTCAGAAAATGCGAAAGCATTTAAACTATCTTTCCTCCCTCATCTCTAAATGGCAGAATGCAACATGATTCACATTTTGATTGAATTTTGGGACTGTCCATAGCAACTTAAAAGAAATGTTTAAGGCTGTGTGGAAAACAAAAGCTATTTCTCCTGGTCATATTTGTGAATAAACTTTTCAGGAGTGTGATCATGTCTATTTTTTGTTTTTAATTATGGATGCCAGTCAGGCTGTACTTTTTTTAATCTTTTGAAACATCAGAGTCCGTAACCTTTATAGCTGATGCTGCATGTTCTACTTTTAGAACTTACAGCGGTATCAAAAGTCTTGCTACAGCTATGCATAGTTATTAAGGTGCTGAATTATGAGATTTACAGTGGGAAATTAAACAATCAACTGACATTGAACCTTACTTGTCTGAGTACCAGGGCTCCATCCCATTACTCTCAATTTGTATCAGTACTTCCCTTACTTGTGTCTTTTCCATCCCTCTCAGTTCCACCCACTGAGGATTTTCTGAGAGACATAAGTAAACCATGCCTGGAGAGATAAAACAATGATAAACGTATTTGCTGGCTGCTGGCTCTAGCAGAGCCGATGGTGACGGTGCTCGCCCATGTGAAAAAGCTGAGATTTACAAAACCTCAAGTGGCAAGATAGTTGTTGAGGATGAGTTGTTAAACTTCTTAGTTGTTAAAATGCGAACTTTGACGCAGGATGAAATAACAATGTTGGCAACTAGACATTTCTCATCGGAGTGGATTGAGGAATTCAAACGAATCCTCTTCGAAGTTTGCCCTACCACCGTGCGTAATATTATGCACAAGGGCCATCAGAAGGACATAAACAATATCAAGGTATGTTTGAAAGTGCTTAACGAATGTGGCGAAAACATCCCCTGGTTCATTTCACATAATCTGGATGAACTGCCGCTTGTTGTATTTGGAAGTATGGACGCGTCAGCGCTGCTAAGCAGAATGGAGCGATTTAGCCAGGAAGTCGTGGCCCTGAGGATTGCGTCTAAGAAGCAGGCTAATGTCAGTGACAACATGCGCAAGGCTAAGGAGGCCATTGAACGCCGAGTAGCAGTGATTGAGAAGACTCAGGCCAAGCCTGGCTCTGAGTCACGCGAGCTAACTGCACGAGTGTTGGGGCCTGAGGTGTCTTTGGAGAGGCAGGCTCCTGGTGTGACAGCTGGATGAAGCGACTGCCGGTGCATTGACTCAGGTGTGGACCACTGTTGTCAAAGAAGGCCGGCGTTTGAAACATGTGCCCCAGTCGGCCACGGATCAACGCGTTCCAGCCAGGAAGAGAGGAGAAAAATGGGCATAACGGGGACAAGCAATGTCTGTGCCATTAAGGCTGCAACATTTAAGCTGGTGAGTGTATTTGCTACTCGCTTTGACCCTGCGCTTGATGCTGACATTTTGCGTGGATACTTGGTGGAGAAACTTCAGAACCAGACTGTCGTATGCAGGAAAATTGCCCCAACTCAGGGCCGCTACAGTTCCTTTCATGTCACGGCTGAATGCAATGATGTTGGGTGTGTGTACGACCCAGACCTGTGGCCAGCCGGTATTTATGTACGCCACTACTATAATGCGCGCAGGGCCGGGGGCATACACGGTCAGTGTGGGGCTATGCGGGACACTCCACCAACTATTGTTGAACCTAGCGCTGCTGTGGATAGCAGCTTGGACCATGCGTAATGGAATACGTGCATAATGAAAGACTACTATGGCTTTCTTCCTTGTCTCTTATAATGCGCGTGGTTTGCGTGTGGGACAAAGCGAAGGGGACAGAGCGCGCGGTATTATTGTGGACAAGCTCATGGGAGGGTGCGATGTTTTGTGCATCCAAGAGACTTTTTTGGCCAAACAGGACCTTGCAAGACTCAATAATATAAACAAAGACATTCATGGGGCTGGAGAGTCCACAACTGATCTTAATACTAAACATGTTAAAGGTAGAATACCGGGTGGGGTTGCTGTTCTGTGGCATAGAAAATATGACAATATGGTGAAAGTGCTGAGACTGGGAGTTGACTGGGCTATTGGCCTTGAAATCCATTTTCGTGACTGTAAGTTTGTGATTTTGAGCGTACATACTCCATATGAATGTGCACAAAATGAGGATGAGTACATAATTAGGCTTGCGGCTATTCTGACATTCATTCAGGATATTGATTGCACATGCATCTTCATAGTTGGGGACATGAATGCCGATATTGCTGATGACAAATCACTGTTTGCCAAACATTTGAAACAATTCTGTGTTGAAAATGGCCTTAGATTATCCAGTCAGGACCTCTTGCCTAAAGAAAGCTATACCTATGTAAGCGATGCTTGGCATACAGCATCTTGGCTGGACCACTGCATATGTACAGCTGATGCACATGCCTTGATTGATAAAATGCAGATTAGATATGACTTAGCCACATCTGATCATATGCCATTTACACTCAAATGTAACATGAATGATATTCCTAAATTAATTCCTGTGGAAGTGTCTGCTAAAAGTGAAACACTGGACTGGTCTAATTTAACCAGTGAGGATATCTATGCATATCACCAGAGGACACATATGTACCTTGGTCAAACTGACATACCAAGAGATGCTATTCTGTGTCGTGACATTAACTGTATAAAACAAGAGCACTGTTCTCAGCTGTGCTCGTTGTATAATGAAATAGTGGATGCACTCATTAAATCAGGTAGACCAATGTGTAAACGCAGAAAAGGATCTCACAGTGGTAAACCTGGGTGGAATAGGTATGTGGACAAAGCCCATGCTGAGGCTCGTATTGCATTTAAAGTATGGAGTGAGAGTGGTAAACACAGAAGTGGGCCATTCTTTGAGAACAAAAAACATGCTAATGCTAGACTTAAATATGCTCTGAGGTACATTAAAAGGAATGAGAACCGCTTAAGATCAGAATCGCTGGCATGCAAACTGCAAAACAACACATAATGATTTCTGGAAAGAGATTAGGAAGTTAAACAACTGCAGAACTTCTCTTCCTATGAATATTGACGGGATAACTGGTTCTCGTAATATTTGTCAGCTTTGGCGCAATTATTATTATGAATTGTTTAATTGTATAAAGAGTAACTTGGCTACTGTTGATGCATCAGGATATGATGAGGGAGTGATAGTAACTCCCCAAGAGGTTTTTGAGGCAGTTGACAAACTCAAACATAATAAGTCATGTGGAATAGATAAAGTAACTTCAGAACATCTCAAATTTGCACAAAATTGTATCCCCTGTTGGCTGTATGTTTTACTGGCTTTATGGTGCATGGTACTCTGCCTGAATCACTATTGTCAATTTTACTTGTCCCTGTGATTAAAAATAAAGCAGGTAAACTAGGCAGCATGGATAACTATCATCCCATAGCTTTGGCAAGCTCAGTCTCAAAAGTGCTGGAAAGAGTCATCCTGAATAGACTAGAACCCTATCTTTATACAGCTGCCAACCAGTTTGGTTTTAAACCCGACCATGGTACTGTTATGATATACCCGGGTAAGTAAACACAATCTTTAATAGCCCCTGAACTCCAGTGTTAAAGAAAAGAGACAGTCAAAGGAAAAGGAGGACTGGTTTTCATGCCGGGACTCAAGCTGGGTAAGCTTACCTGTGCGCCGGCGAGCCTCCTGCCTGATACGCTCTACACAGCGTGGTGGTGATCGGCGAGCCCAAGCTCCGTTAGTGTTCAATAGTTGTTTTTGCACCGTGCAATAGTTGTAGTTGTACAAAATAAATGCTGGTTTCATTCACAAAGTGGGTTGTGGGTCAACTGTGGAGATTGGAAAACAATTTGATGTGGCGTCTTCTCTCTCGGTGGCAGCCATCTACCTGAGTCTTGTGACGTCATTTAAAGGTGACACTGCAGACGCTTCGCGCACACTACAGGCATGAGGCGTTCAAGACTGCCGGACAACACAGTGATGCTTCAATACAGCTCAACCCCTTGTAATACCCACATGAAAACCAGTCCAAAACAATTTACAAAACAGAAAAGAAAAGGAAAAGAAGAGGAACTATTCATCGTACTTTATTCCTAACAATATAAACACAATTAAAAACATGTGGATTGAAGGTTTGTGTTAGTTTAAAAATCCTTTTGTTGACTTTATTTTGTACATATTTTAGTTTAACAAAATTTTGTAAAATCACATTCCATGACATGATTTTCTATGATTGTTCTAAAATTTCCTTTAATTTTGTTATTCAATCTAGCACTGACCGATGAACAGGTGGCAATCAAAGGAATGAAGTCCTTCTCATATCGTGGTTTTTGGGTTTGAAAGGTCTTGAGGCAATGCCTCAAAAAGGACCTTGAGTAACCTCTCTTCCTTAAAACCTCAAAGAGGATTTTGACCGCCTTCCAAAAGTCATTTTCTTGTGTACATATCCGTTTGAACCTTATTAATTGGGACTTAATTAGCCCTTTGTAAGTATGCTTGGGATGAAAGCTGGTCTTGAAAAGTAATGCACGGGCATCTGTTTGTTTAAAATGCACTTTAATTTCCAATTTTTGATCCAAATGAAATGTTGTTTCTTTGTAAATTGTAGTGTCCAAAAAGTCAATAGACTGATCATTAAATGTAAATTTTAATCTAATGGAGGGCTTGTGAGTGTCCAATATTTTGATGAATTGCATAAAATTCTCCTTGGATTCTGTCCAAATACCAAATATATCGTCCAAATAACGAAAATACTGGAAAGGCTTCTTGCTACACTTAGCTTAAGCTTTCTCCTCCCACTCCGCCATGAAAATATTGGCATAGGCAGGGGCGAATCTTTTCCCCATCGCCGTGCCCTTAATTTGTAAATAATATTCCTGATTAAATTCGAAATCATTCTTTGTTAAATTAATCTGAAGAAGTTGTAGCACTTCCTTATCGGGCCTCTCCTTGTTGGGATATTTATGAAATATTTTTTTAACTGCTCTTAGACCAGCTTCTGTATTAATATTAGTGTAGAGGTTATCTATATCAATTGTGAAGAAAAATGAATTTAGGGGAATTTTTAGATTTTTAATGAGGCTAATGAAATGATATGTATCTTTTATATAAGATGGATGTATGATGGAAAAGGTATTTAAAAAATAATCAATAAATTCGGCTGTCTGGTAGGTTTCGCTTCCACAATCTGAAACGATAGGCCGTCCTGGAGGCACCTTGAAAGGTACCGTCCACAGATTCATACCGTCCTTATGAATCTTTGGAAGGATGTAAAACTTCCGTGGCCTTGGTTCACAGTCTCCTTTTAAATATTGTCTTTGTTTGTTATTAATGATTTTTTTCTTAACCAAATTGTCCAAGATTTCATGTACCAGAGGTACAGTTTGTAAATAAATTGGTTGTTGTAATTTTACATAATAATTTTGATCTTGTAATTGCCTACTGGCTTCCATAATATATTGATCTCTTCCTAATATAACTATTGCGCTACCTTTATCCGCCGGTTTAATCACAATGTGCTTATTTTGTATAAATTCTTTAAGTGCTTCCTCTTCTGCATGAGATGAATTAGATTTTTCTTGATATGAATTAAAATATTTAATGAAATCTTTCTGATCTTTTTTAATTTAAAAATTAATTTCTGTGGCAATTTATCTTGTGGAGGTATCCAATAGGATGTTGGCATAAAGCACCGTGTTTTTGGTTTTTTACGTCTGTTGCCAAAATATGCTGCTAATTTTAGCCTCCTATGGTAATTCTGCAGTTGAACTCTCTGGTTTATATTAAGGCCAAATGTCGGGACAAAGGTCAGTCCATGGTTCAAAAGTTCCCATTGCGCCTTTGAAAGGCGGAAATTTTCAGCCAAGACAATTACAGTCTGAGAAACAAGGGGTAACAGCCCCTGACTCCCCTCCTCTGAGAGGCTTACGGGGTAACTAAGTTTAAATAAGAAGCCCAATGTTTGAGCATTGCTCGGGCTGTACCCCTGGTCCAATGTATGTGGTCCCTCTCTGTAAGGAACTGCGTGTTGCTAAGGGCCGGGATATGCGGCATATTTCACATAGTGTGAGCGTTCAAGATCTTGAAGGTGGTCTGTTCCGCGTGAGATAAGAACACTGAGTAATTTATCAACGGAAGTTCCAGATCTCTGCATGCGGGAACTGCTTTTTTGCAGTTCGGACCGCTGCTTGCATTTGTTTCACTGAGGTTTCCTTAGCCCTCTGCCCTCTGCCAAAGGACAAGATCACTTTTTCCACTAACACATGGCTCAATGTTTTTGCCATTAAAGCCTGAGCACGCCGGAAGTCGGCCCCCGGGTGACTCTCAATCTGCAGGTCCGGGACATCATATCCCAGGATCCTTGACAGATTGGAGTCCCCTATAATTAGCCACTTCCTCCACACACTCAGGCTCCAATCAATCATTTTGCGGTCTGTGGTAATGTGACGTGTTACCTTACAAGGTTGTGGCTGTGGAGTGGAAGTTAATTCCAACTGGCCATCTTCTAGGGACCTTTACTGGTATGAATCCTCCGCAGCATGGACCTGAACTGTTTCTCACTTAGCCCTTTGGGGCTCTTGTGCAGTAGGGCTAGGATCAGGTACCAAAACTGGACTCCTTATCAACTCCCCTTGAATCTCCTTATCAAGTAACCACCCCCATTCTGAGCCTTGGACAGGCTCCTTTCTGATTTGGGAGTCCCCTGTATGTACATGAAGCTCTAGGAGGCCACTATCTTCCCTCACAACACAATTGTTGTGGTCTGCCCTCCTCCTTGGTTGTGTCTGTACCTGAGGCTGCTCTTGTTGTGGAGTTTGAGGAGTTGAGTCAGCAATCGACCCCACCTGCTCAGTCATTGTAGCCACTGTGTGGTCAATGGGGGCCTCACGTATGTCACGATTTTGCAGTGTGAGTGTGTCTTGTGTTGCTGCTGTCTGTTGTTGTGCATCTCGTGTCATTTGTGCAGTCTTTTCACGTTTTTGCAGTGTGTATGTGTCTTGTGTTGCTGCTGTGTGTTGTTGTGCATCTCGTGTCGTTTGTGTAGTCTATATGTCGTCTCTAGCTCTCTGTGGCAAATCTGAATCCTTATAGGTCCCGGTCCTGGACGTGATAAGAGCCTCCGCATGGTCCAGAACCTCCTGGGCAAATTCCTGCGGGCCCATCGTTTGGCAACTTCAAATGCTGGTCTCCAATCTGGGACCAGATCTTTTTCCAAATCCTCTAACATGGTCTCCAGACCCGTCATGTAGTGCTCTTCAAGTATGAGCAGGGTATTGTAACCCCAGTTGTTCGCGTTTCCCCTAATAAGATCCACAGTGTCTGCCATAGGGGATGCAGGCTTGATCATTGAGGCCAAAACCTCATCCATTTGGGAAATCATCCGCGGCTGTGGCTCACCTGGCTTCGGAGCCACATTTTGAAGATGGTGAACCATCTTGATAACTGCGTGCATTTTCTGCACCAGTTTTCCAAACTGCAGATCTGCTGATTGTTGTCTGGTCCATTCCAGCACCCTGGGTCGGGCAGGAATGAACCCCTGACCAGGTCTTGGATTCCCATCACGTACAACTGTTGCGTAGGATCAAACTTATTAGGTATGATAGCTCCAAATCTGCTTTTTATCATGGTTTCCAGTGATTGACACTTTAGAGGAAGAGAGACAGAGTTAGGGTTTAGGTTTTAGGTTTTAGGGTTAGAGTTTAGGGTTAGGGTTGGGGTTGGTGAGAGGGGGGGTAACAGTGCCAAGATCAGGCCAGTGTCGTTGGCCTGATAGTGGGTATAATTCAATTCAATTTTCAATTTTATTTATATAGCGTCAAATCACAACAAAGTTGTCTCAAGACACTTTACATATAGA
>JAPZDV010021086.1:0-19073 GCA_029814665.1 Acanthurus lineatus | reverse complement strand
GTAGGGTTAAAAAAAAAATCATAATTTTTGGATAAAAAAAAACAAATGTTAATGGGATTTAAACAGAAAATGTATTGAACAAAATTTTGTAAAGAAATTCAAATTTTCTGACCTACCATTTATGAGGCCCAATATTAGATTACACAGCTGCTTTAAGAGCATTAATAAAAGCACTTACTTGATATCGTGGGGGAAATTTCTCAAACTAAAAAGGTCTTCACCCATTCCATGCACAATCCCACATCCCATCTGCAACAATCCTGACATTCTGCAAAATAAAAAATCAATAATCTTTACAACATGGTATGACAAAGGGATACGACATCTAAAGCACGTCCTCTAAGGAAGTAACTTCATTCCATATAATGAATGAATGTATTAATGAAAACAAATTTCTGGAATACTTTAAGCTTTAATCCATAGTTCAGGCAAAGTTTAACGTCAGTCAATTGGACTTAGAGCTGCCACCAATAATAACAGATTTTCTAAAACCTCCATCTTCATAATTACTTTCCAAAATAATTAAGAATCTATAATGCATCTAACAGTCTCCCTACTTAACTCCAAAGATTTATCCATTAATCCAGGCCCCAATTTTTGGATGAAAATTTGTTCAAATGCTTTTGGAATAACCCAAAGCACTAACATACAACTCATACAGTACAGGGACACACTGAACAGGGCAAAGGATATTCAAAATGTGTCTCACACAAAAAAATATCTGTGTGAACTGTACAAGTGGCTTATCAGATATGTTGTTTTGGGATGCTCTTGGCTCTGTCTACTCCTGTGACAGCGCCCCACATCAACCACCAACCACATACAATAACAAACCTTCAATCACACACAGTGCACAACTGATACGTAATCACATACACTAACAACACACTACAACAGTTACAATTTTTGATTTCATCACTGTAATAGTTATTCTATGTATGCAGCCACTGTATTGTATTGTGGGAGTGGTTTTTGCTGCCATTCTAAATGATGATGTAAATTCTGCTGTTAATGCTGTTGTTGTTGCTGATGTTACTGTTGGAGTCATTGTTGTATTTTTGCACATTTCCCCTTTCCTTTTGTGTCTCCAAACCTCTCTTCTCTTTCTCCCTATCCACTCTCAAACCTTATACTGTCCAATAGCCATGCCTAGAAATTTAAATACAGATTGTAATAAGAGGATTAGATTAGACTCCTCCTTCTCTTTTGCAAAGCGATTCAGTTCCAGCATCACAAGGCACCCAGACCCTTCATACTGCATGCCGAAGCCGCAGAACAAGAGAAGTTTGAAAAAAAAGCAAAAATCATAAGCACATTATTACATCCTTATTTTTTCTGCCCTGTCACTCAACCATTCAATACTTTTCTATGTCACCTTGTTTTCCCACTCTTTAGTCTCAGCCATGCCCAAGACAGCTCTGTTCACTTGTGCCTGATTACTCCAGTCACTATATAAGCTTCAGTCTCACACTTATGCAAGACTCTCCATTATTCTTACTTGGTTTAATCTCCCATTGTCAACCCTGTCTGCCTTTGACATACCTGTCTTGTCATTCTGTAGACCACTTAGCCTTCTGTCCCTGACCCCAAGATTTACCTCAGCACTTCATGGTATTTGTCTGCATAGTTCTTTGGTGTTCTGCAACAATATAAGAGTGTGAGTTTTTACCTGATCACTGCCTCAGTTGGCCTGTTGAACACTGAACTGTTGAGCATATTCACCTCACCCCACTCATCTACTCATCAGTTTGGCTTCCCCAGTCCAGGCCTCAAACCTCTCTAAAGATCAAATGTTCTTGTGGTCTGGTGTGCTCTATCTGGGTTCAACACATATCCATTACACACACCAAGGTTACAGATCCAAATGTCAATATACACACATTTTAACAAAGGCAACAGAGACTTCTTGAGCTAAAATGGACTCATGCCAATGGGCAGATAGCAGACAAGCCTACAATGGATATATCACCAACCTCTTTGTGGCTAGAATGTAGCTATCATTAGATACACATGAAAGAGCAGCCTATCCAATACTGCTGCAGCCAAATTTGGCTTGGCTCCCACTATTGTTACCTACCAGTCCATTTAATACACTGCCAACTCATCAAACAGCAGCTTGGGATGAGTGCAACTTTATCTAAACTGAAGCAGAGGTGGACTACATCTTCACCTCACAGCTGTCCATCACATTCAGTATATTAAGATGGTTCAACAGGCAGAGGACCTTATGAAAAGGACATAAGGAGCAGATTCCCAGGTCAGTTTTGTGGGCTCCATACATGAAAAGACATTTTCTTAACAGTTCAAAAGCTGTTCATGTCATGGTCTGCACTCTGATCATCACTGGTATCTCCATTTCACCCTGAATGCATCAAGATCACTCACTCACTCCCCAGCCAATCTTTACTGCAATCAGCCTCAACCACCTGCACCTTTTCACCACAGCAACAACTTTCTAGCACTAACCTCCTGACTGATCACCTGTTGCTGACCTTGCCTGTTCCTGACTTTTGCCTCCTGCCAACCCCCTGGTAACATCCCAGCCTTTTGTTCCTTGTGAACAAAAGAGACTGCTTGTTTTTTTGTTTTTGTTTTTTTTTTTTGTGAAGAAGATTTTGATCACTGTGGCCTGTGTTTTGTGCAGAGGATCTTGATCATTGTTGTCTGCCAATTAACCAAAGGAAGATGCCATCCCATTCAACTGTTTATTGGTCTTTATTTAAAATAAGTCATTACCAGTTATAATCCCTGTTCTCTGTGTGTTGCATTTGGGTCCATATTCATCCTGTTACAGTACAAGCTATAGTACATGAAAACAGTGTCAGTGCAGCTTAGGTTCAGTTTGACCAGAGCAGCCAGCATTATCATCTGTATGATCCAGTTGTTGGCAACGCTGCTCTGAGTAGTGCAGGGGTCTAGTATGAAGGAATTTTATTTACTCCCTAGGCCTTTTTACCTCTTCATCTGCCACGATACTTCTTTACAAACATGCAGAGCAAAGTTGGCAGGGCCACACAGTCCCTTTGTTATAATCAATGTTGTGTTTTACAATTATTTGTGCAAACTCTCCTCATCTGCCTTTGCAATAGCAACCAAGACAAAGGGTATGAATGTTTATGTCCTAATACCCAGTAAGATCCTGAATGTGTACAGCTTGACCTTATTTGGATACATAGTTTAGGACTGGTGACATGTGAGGACACAAAGACTTAAATACATCTTACACACAGGACAGCCTCAGATTGGTGGTAGCAGTATTCATGATTACTTGTGGATGTTGTCAGTACTGATCATCTCAACATTGAGTTCTGCAAAAAATGCATCTGTGTAAGACATCCACTGTCTCTTGACCTTCTCATTTTCTCCAGCTAATCTGTGGTCAAATTTTTCCTTCACACTTAGAAACCTCCCATCCTGGACAAGAGGGACCTTAGGGGTGTGAGACAACAGATTTCACAAAAATGAATTTTAATTCCACATAAACATCATGAAGTAGTTTGTATTAATTACAAAAGCAGAAAAAAGGATGGCTAAAGAAGTTACCTCCATGTACTTACACAGTATAACAATTTTAGCAAATTTGAATGAACGTGAGCAGAAAAAAGAGTTAAGGCAGAAAAATATCCAGCACTTACAATACATTAAACATCAGTTACACAATGAAACTAGAACTAAAATACACTGGAAACACAAGAAATAAAATACTTGGTATTTAAACTTAAGAGATTAACTGAGCATGGGGCGGCAGTAGCTCAGGAGGTAGAGCAAGTTGTCTGCTGATCAAAAAGGCCGATACCCAACTTCTCTACTTTTCTCCAGTGGCATGTGAATGTGTTTATTAGTTCCTGATGAGTGGGTGGGCATTTTGTAGAGCTGCCACCTTGCGTTAGTGTGTGCTTGTGTGTGTGTGTGAATAGGTGAATGCTATCTTAAGATGTAAAGCATTTTGAGTTGTTAAAAGATTAGAAAAGTGTTGTATAATTACAGTCCATTTACCATTTTACTCACTTCTCAAGACATCCAACAAGCAATAGGGACACTGGTCTGGTTAGTGTCAGAGCAAAGAGAGCAATGACTTTCTTTCTTATTAACAGGAGCATTGGTCCACAGCGGATATAGTTAACCTGCACTTTGCTTACTCCAAACACCGCACTTGTGCTAATTACTTTATTTTTTTTTTTTTCGATTAGTAGTTTTTATTCATTTCCTTTTTTAACAATAACAAACAACACACCACAAAAGTTGAAACTTAAAATACAGTGACATTAAATAATTCAAGCACAGAGACCTGCGCATGTACAAACAAACCCAAGGTTGCTTACACATATATGCGTTCTATTATTATACATGTGCCTACACACGCACCTTACGGAGAAATACAATCAAAAGAAAGGAATAAAAATAAAATAAAAATAAAAACACAAGATTGGCAGATAGTAAGGAAATTCAAACAATAGTTTCAGTAGTAGTAGTTCATTATCAAGCCTACAGAAATGTCAAGGTCCCTTAATAAATGAAATATAATTCCCCCACTTAGCGTGGTATCTCTCAACCTGGTTGATTAGTTTATAAGAGAGACCCTCATGTGCTGCCACTATGCCCAAGTGTGAGAACCACACCCTGACTGGTGGTAGTGTTGTCTTTTTCCATTCTGAGACTATTAGTTTCCTTCCCAGCATGAGAGATGTTTGCACCCACTCTGCCTGAGCTGAGGGGAGGGCTTTTAATGGGAGAGGATCCCCCAGGACAAACAGGCTTGGGCAGAATGGGATATTCAACTTAAGGATCAGCTTAATGTTTTCATGAATAGCTGACCAAAATGATTGTACCAGTGGGCAGGACCACAGCATATGAACAAGTGTACCAGTACTCGATCCACATCTCCAACAGTCTGGATTGTCCCTTAATTTCACCCTATGAAGCCTAGAGGGGGACCAGTACACCCTATTTAATATTTTGAATTGAACCAACCTAGTTTTAAGTTCCCGTGAAATTTTCTTATTATTCCTTAAAATGCTGCTCCATTCTTCCTCAGTGAATGACAGCTTAAGATCAGACTCCCAAGCTAACTTTAGGTGAGCATTCTTGCTAGTAATGCTTTTAAGTAATAAGGAGTAGTATTTGGAGGCCTCTCGACCTGTACCAAATATCTTTATTACAGAAGAGAGAATGTCAGAGCTTGGGGGGGCTGTTGAAGTGGAACCAAAAATTTGGGATAGGAGATGCCTTAATTGAAGATATCGCCAAAACTGCTCTCGTTGGAGGCCAAATTGTTGTGCAAGTGCTGTAAACGATTTCAGTGTGCCACCAACATATAGATCTCCTAGCACCAGAATACCTTTTTCCACCCACTGCTTCCACAGAAATGGCTTATTTCCTATTTTTAGCTTGGGATTCAACCAGATGCTTGCAGAGAGATTCAAATAGGGATTCATTTTGAGCTTGGTTGAGATTTTTTTCCAAATCCATTGCATATTTGTGAGGACAGGGTGAGCCTGGGCCTCCCCGGGCAGCACAGCTGTGATAAGATGGATGGGGGGTAGTGGGTGACAGAAGTCCTTTTCAATATGAAACCGGGGGGGGGGCACGTTGGGGGGGAAGGCACCAGTGGGCAAGATGTCGAAGACAAAAAGCATAATGGTACAATAGTAAATTTGGGATGCCCAAACCTCCCTCTTCAACAGGCTTTTGTAATTTCAATAAATTAAGCCTAGGACGCTTGCCATTCCAAAGGAATCTGTTAAAGAGAATATCCAGTTGCTTGAAATACTTTAAAGGAATTCTGATTGGGAGTGCCTGGAGTAGATAATTAATCTTGGGTACACAAGTCATTTTCAGAACATTAGCTTTCCCCCATAGTGACAAGAACAAAGGGGCCCATCTTTCAATATCTGCTTTGAGTTGATTTAGTAGGGGGTCCATGTTGACTTTAGCTAGGTCTGCTAGTCTAGGGGGGATAATGATACCCAGATATTTAATGCCATGGCTGGGCCACGAAAAATTTGCCCCTGAGAAGATGTTCCTTGGGCAGTGTGGAGTTAAAGGGAGAGCTTCCGATTTTGACCAGTTGACCTTATAACCTGACAGATGAGAAAAAGTGTCTATTATTTTTAGTAATGCAGGAAGGGAGCGCTCAGGCTCAGAAATAAAGACAAGGATGTCGTCTGCATATAACAAAAGCTTGTGGATGGATTGGCCAATTTTTACACCTGAAATCGAGGGGTCCTGCCGAATAGCTGTTGCTAGGGGTTCCAAGGCCAACGCGAAAAGCCCTGGGGAAATCCTGTCACCCTGCCTGGTCCCTCTACCCAGCTCAAACCAGGGTGAGACCAGGCCATTCGTTAACACCGCAGCCTTAGGATGGGTGTATAAGAGTTATATCCATTTAACAAATTTATTAGTGAAACCATATGTCTCCAAGGTAGTAAATAAATACGGCCACTCAACCCTGTCAAACGCCTTTTCCGCGTCTAAGGAAATGGCAGCTGCGGGGGAGCTGTTATTATGAGTGGCCCACATGATATTGATTAATCGTCTGATATTATCAACATAGGTACGTTTAGGGATGAAACCCACCTGGTCGGGGTGAATAAGGGTATTGATAACTTTGTTAAGTCTATTGGATAGAAGCTTAGAAAGGATCTTCTCATCAAAGCCCAACAGTGGAATGGGTCTGTAACTTCTGCAATTGGTTGGATTTTTATCACTCTTTAAAATAACGGTAATAACTGCCTCTGTCATAGAGGGGGGAAGGGACCCAGCATCAAATGCCTCATTGTAGACCTCCAGAAGTAAAGGTGCCAGCTCTGCAGCGTAGCATTTATAAAATTCAGCTGTAAAGCCGTCTAGGCCAGGGACTTTGCCTGATGATAGACTCTTAATGACCTCCAAAATCTCCTCAGGAGTAATAGGTGCATCTAACATATCTTGTTCTTCTTCACTTAAGGTGGGGAGATGTAGACCAGTAAGAAAAGATCTGATATCCTCAGTGCTTGCCTGTAGTTCAGAAGCATACAAACCAGAGTAAAAATGCCTAAACTCTGAATTAATGTCTGTAGAATCAGTTACCAGGCTCCCTTCACTATTCCTGATTGCTGGTATAGCAGTCATAGCCTCTTTCTGTTTTATATATCTCGCCAGCATTCTTCCTGCCTTATCCCCTTCTTCAAACTGCCTCTGTCTGACTCTGAAAAGAGCAAACTCTGCCTTCCCAGTGAGGATAGAATTAAACTCATATTTAAGACGAGTCAGAGAGGTTAAATTAGCAGGTGTCATATTTTGTTTATATGTACTCTCTGCTAGCCGAATCTGCTTCTCCAATTCATTTTGTTTGGCCATGTTTTGTTTTTTCTTAAATGAAGCATACTGTATAACATATCCTCTGAGGAAGGCTTTCATAGCTTCCCAAGCAATTCCGGCTGAAGGGGTTGTTGGTAAATTAGTTTCTTTAAAGAGAGCTATTTGATCTCTCAGAGACTCTCTAAAAGAGGGGTCCAGAAGAAGGCTTGAGTTCATTCTCCATCTAGGGGTCCTATTTAATTTATTTAAGGGGAGAATATTAACCATTACGTGGGCATGGTCTGAGATGTGAACACTTCCTATGCTGCATGAGACTGTGGAGGATACTAGACAATCAGAAACAAAAAAGTAATCTATCCTAGAGAGAGAGCCATGGGGTGGTGAGTAATAGGTATATTCCCTGGATACTGGGTTATGAAGACGCCAAATATCCACCAAGCCCAGGCCCTCACACATATCTTTGAGCACATTAACTGATCTGCACGGCCGAGGTACAGAAGGTTGCCTGTCTAATACTGGGTCCCACACCTGATTAAAGTCCCCCCCCAGAACGACTGGGTAGCTGCCCATTTTATTAATATTATACTCCAAAAGCCCAATAAAGCCAGAATCCTCAACATTAGGAGCGTATACGTTGGCTAAAATAACTGTAACACCTTGAATCTCAGCTAAGACTACCAAGATCCTCCCTGAATCATCCTTGGCCTCCTTGATGCATTTAAATTGTAGATGCTTTTTAATCAGAATAGCAACACCTCTACTACAGCTAGAACCAAATGCAGCAAATACATGTCCAACCCATCCTGTGCGTAATTTGCTTGCTTCTTGGTCAGGTAAATGAGTCTCCTGGATGAACCCCACATCACAGTGCTTAGACTTAAAATACGTCAGAACTTTTTTCCTTTTGATAGGAGAATGCAGACCCTTAACATTCAAGCTCAAATAACAGAGACCATTACTACTTAATGGGGGCATTTTGGTGGTAAGCTCCCCTATATTCTGTACAACCATCTGCCAAAAACTGAAAAAATAAACTCCACGTACAACAAACACACACATGAAAAACAGTAAAGGTAACACCTATAGAACAAGAATTAAACTGGAAAACTCTTAAACGCGAGTTAACATCTCGCCGAGTTCTAACTAAAAGTACCATGGTCCATGACTTGTAGAAAAAAGCTGTCCCCAAAAACCAAAAACCAGACCGCCGTGGCTGCTATAGAAACACCGGTAAGGCGGTGCTTAATAACCCCATAAAGCAGAGTGCCTGCTCAGAAACTAAGCTTAAAGTAAGATAGCCATACATATGCACATAGTGCCCTTGAAAGGCCCAAACTTAAACAATATTTATAAATGTCCAGTAGCATCCATATGTTAATTGACAGGTGGGCGAGCCCAACATGGAGCGCAACAGTTCTCTGAGCGGAGTGTTAATTATGCCCTCACACGTCTCATAACACAGTCACACAGAGTGATTTACTTGCATTTCTGCTCCGTAAAGTGTAAAAATATAAGTAAATTGCACATAGCATGCTAGAAATGTCCCATTAAACAAGAGTATTTGTTACCTGATGTGTCATGTGTAACCAACAGACAGGTGGGTCCATCTATGAAGAAAAAGTTGTACATACATAAGCCTTGCGCGGGCGATGTTGGATGTTTCGTGTCATATTATTATCCGCTCAGAAGGTGCTCACTGGAGAATATGCCAGTCATAAGGTCCCGATATATTCCAGCGCTTCCTTCGGATCATCAAACTCCCGGCGCCGTCCTCCCTCACCTGTTGGGTTGATAACCAGCACAGCCAGGTAGCGCAGGGAAAATCTTACGCGCCGTTCGTGGAGCATGACCTTACACTGCTTGAATCGTCTGCGCTTGTCGCTCACTGCCTTGGAGTAATCCGGGAAAATCATGATGCGATGCTCTCTCCATGTTAACTTCCCCTTATTACGGGCTTCCTGCAGGATCCGGTCCCGGTCTTGATAGCGTAAAAATCTTGCAATTATGGCTCTGGGTGGCTGGCCGTCCGGTCTGCGTTGAGCCAAAGCCCGATGGGCTCTGTCTATTTCCATGCCGCTGGGAAAGTCGAGCCCCAAAATATCTGGAATCACTCGCGTTAAAAATGACAGGACACCGGAGTCCTCACAAGATTCAGGGAAGCCCACGAAGATCAAGTTGTTGCGGCGGCTCCGGGAGTCAAGATCATCCACCCGCCGGCGAAGCAGCTCCACCTCACTCCTGGGAACAGGTGGGTCAGCTTTCAGCTCCTTATCGCTGTTTTCCAGGAACTCAAGGCGGCTTTCTACTTCGGACAGGCGAAGGGTAATAGAATTAAGTTTGGACTCCATGGATGTAGTGGCTCGGTAGATTTCATCCAGCTTGGTGTTTTGTCCACTCGATATTTCTGAGAGAAGATTGTATATTTTAGTGATGTCCGTGGCCACTGTGTCTGGTTCTTTAAGTGTAGCCGGAGTTGGTTTGGAAGAGCCAACACGCTCGGTGGAGGTATCATTAGCCGTGTCGGCCGCAGTTAGCCACGCTGTCAGGTTAGCGCTGCTAGCACAGTCGGGGGTGATGTCGTTAGCCTGGGCCGATGTTAGCTTGACGTTGCTAGCGCGTTCTGAGGCAGCAGCGATGCTCCGCGCCGTTGCGCTTTTACCAGCAATATTTTTGCTGCTTGGCATTTTCCCCGAATAAGATACGTTGTATACTCTTGGCAACTCAACTTTATGGCGCTCTAGTACAGTTTATGTACAAAATTTAATGCCACGACGGACGGAGCAGACTTCTAGGCGGCCATTCTCAATCCCTGCGTCACGTGACTCCGTGCTAATTACTTTTTTAATAGCCTACATGTATGCTAATTACTTTATTAAGAGCTACACAAGATCATGATCAGTTTTTGGGGTAACCCAGTACGGGGGGTAATCAGATTACATTTGTCTGTAACACAGTACTGTTATATGTTATTGTTAACTCCAGTAAACATATTACAATTACTTATCCAAAAATGATCACAAAACTTATGTTACTTTAAGTTATTTAACTGTCTGCATAGCAGGACAACAGAAACACAAATCGTAGTCCCTTTTCATGCATGTTTACGCAACCATTTTCTGACCTCACTCACATAATGGGAGTCTGGCTTTGGCTCAAGTTCATCGAGAGGAACATGAAACAAATGGCAGAGCTGCTTGAGAGGTGGAGATATGCACACTACTTAACTAACTAGAATTGTTAACTTTGCCCAGATCTGAGACATCTCTCCACTGCCAAAATTTTGAACAAATTTATGTTAGCACTACCTGCAGGGATGAAAGTAGTTTTAAATTCTTGCTGGTACTACCTTTACTGCCTTTATCACTTTGTATTATTTAACTCTCCTCAATTTAATGCATCTTGGAAAAAAATGTTTCAAGATTTTAATATATACCTGTATTGAGTAAAAGGATTAGAAACACCTGGTGCTGTGTTTAGCATAAGATTTTTTTAATGGTTATTAATCATCCTATTCCAGTGCAAACGACCTTGTTAAAGTCTGTGGTTAGAAACTGGAAGAAATTAAATGTCCCAGAACAATAAATCAAATGCACCCTTTGACAGGCAATGTGTTTCAGAAGTGCATGCCCAGTAGCGTACCCAAGTTACCTAAGTGCGTAAGTTACAGAGGAGTCCCTAAACGTCACTGACACACAGCTTGTCTGAGCTGCTGTCTGTGTTGTTCACATGGAACAGAATATCTTGAAGCATCACAACTTACTCAGATATACATTTTACTTGGGACAATTTGCAACAAAAGCCTGCCTGCCAAAACCCCACAACACTGGATATGAATCAGTTGCAGCATGTCAGGGAAGCTAGGGCTAAAGTTAACCAGCAGTAATACAATGAGAAACAGCTGAGCTCAGTCCAGCACAGATCAAAACAAAGCATGGACAGTTAAATTCAGAGCAACTTAGAAGAAATTGATAAGAAGATCATGTGTTGTTTAAGATGGCATACCATTAGCAGACATGTTTTCTTGCTGTGACTGGTTCTGAATGTGGGTGTTGAAAGGCAGCTCCTTTCCCCTCTTTCCAGTACTGCGTACCACCTCTGAGTCTTCTGGTGTTAAGCAGTACAAGACCACACCAGCCTACTTTCATCCCTGACTACATGGTTCGAAGGACATCCTCTCTTAAGTTTTACTGTTGTATTGTAAAGAAATTCAGTTTAATGATTCTTATCTCATGGCCTCAAAATAAAAATTTAATGATTGATTTTATGATGATAAAAGTTTCCAGTAAAAGTTTTAATCACTATTTTATTTTGAGACATTTCCCATATTTCCAGTGCATGCAGCCTTTAAATTTTGTTTATTTATCATATTTTCCTGTAAGTTTGTCAAAAAAGCAATACTGGTGTGCTTCTGAGCTGAATCAATGAAATCACATATGATGGTCTGACAGACCATTGCAGCACTTGAGGGGGCTCTCCAATGTAGCTAGTAATGTGTAATGTATTACCTTTTTAGACTAACTACCCTAACACTGGTCATGACAGTAATATGACTTAATGACAGTCTGACCAAGCTTAATTATTTAGAAAATTAATCCCAAAGAAATAATATTGTAATAGAAGGCTTAGGTCCTGACTCTGGAGCTGAGTCATGGGCTGAAACTGAACTCAAAGTCTGTGAGATGTTCACAACTCTAACTCCAAAACTATTGAAATTAAAAGGGCTCACAGAATGGAGAAAATTTTTAAAAATGGTGATCAACCTAGACCTGTGACTGTAGAACTCTTGAGATTTAGGGACAAAAAACTCATTCTCTCCAAGGCTAAAGCCACCTAAAAAATACCACTATTTACATCAATGAAGACTTTTCTGACCTCCTCCACAGAAAAAGGGCAGAGCCCATCCTTGCAACAAAAGAGGCTAGAGAGAAGGAAACTATGCAGTTTTTAGCTATGGCAACTCATTGTAAAACCCAGAAGAGACAAACATCATAGTTAGAATTAAGCAATATAAGACTCAGTTGTGACACTTGCAGTCATGTCTTCATTTTGTGGACCCGTGCTAACTATCCCTTTATTCATTGTCATTCCATAATGACTCACATGGACTAGTTTCCCTTTAGCCATGTTGGTGACACTGAGCTTTATTATGTTTCATTTGGGCATCACTTTAATAGGAAGTATATTATTTGTTTAACCAGTTTAACCTTCCTTGATCCTTTGAGATTATCAGAGGCAGAACACACTTGATAACATACTGGGTGACAATGACCTATATCAGAATTGTTTGGCAAAAAAAAAAAAAAATTGTCTGAACAACTGTATGTATTTAAATCTATTAATAAACCACTGAAAAAGAATGATGAGCTCTATCTTTGGCACATCTATGCACACAGTTTACAAAAAACTTTGATTTTCCTCATTTAACTTAAAACCCTCTTTCTCTGCAATCAAGGTAATTTAAACTTAGCTAAAGAAGGAGTATGCTGACATGTACAGTATTGTGAATTTTAATCATGTATATCGATATAGAGGGGATGAAGTGGGTGGAGAAGTTTCATTATATATCAACACCAGTTTGGAGTACCAAGAAAGACACAACTTATAAGAATATTTTGTGCCCTATGGTGAAAGTGTTTTTACTGAAACATGTAATCATGTTATTATTGGATGTATTTATAAACCTCTAAACATAAGAAAGAATAAGTTACCTCTACTCACATTTGACAGATGCACTAAATGATATAACCAAAGAGAGGAAGAAATGTTACCATCCCAACACATAAATTACTCCACCCACCATTAGCAAATTCAAAAAAGTAATTGAACATCGTTCATGGAATAGCATTTTGGACCTTGATGAACCACAGAGAAAAATCCGATTAACCTCTGTTCAAGTTGGTGACGCGCATTGACACAGCGGTTCAGTGCTTTTCAGTTTCACTCTCAGTGCTTTGTATGGCTGTAAGTGTTCGTGTTATTTCTTGTCTTGTTTCTTGTACAATCACCTCATCAATTCATGGGTGTTTCATGGGTGTTTCTTTAGCTGAAACTGCAGTAACCAATCAGGGAGTCTGCTCTCATTACCTTTAAGGACTGGTTGTGCCAGTGGCATTGCTATCTTACACCCAGCCCAAACGTAAACAGATAGCTGAACTACGGGGATTTTTTAATTTTTTTATTTAGTTATTTAACTGGACAGGGGGAAAGCTCATTAAAAGTGTTCTGTAAGACATAGCTCTCAGCAAATTTTCACCTTCAGTCAAATTGTTTAAAAACCAAACATTTTCATATTTTGTCATATCCTTTTCTACAATACATTTTTGCCTACACAGGCAAACATGCACACATACGCAGACATGCACACATGCACACTTGCAGACCCACACACACACACACACCTACAAATTAAATTAAAGTTTTGTGGATGGAATATATACGGTAATTAATGGCTGAAGGATTGTTTTTCTTTTAGCCACTTTTTGACATTAACTTTGAACAAAGAAAGGTGATTCGACAGTGAGGAGACAGATCTCTTGGCTCAGGGTGCATGTTGTAGATAATAATTATTTGATCCTTGTTTTTCTGTATCCAGTTAATATGGTGACCACAACACTTCCAAGACAAAGGGGCTAGTGGTGGACTTTGGGAAAAAGACACAGGACATTCATACTTTGATGATTAACAGGGACTGTGTGGAAAGGGTCACCCACTTCTGTTTTCTGGGAGTCCACATTGAGGAGGACCTGACCTGGGGTGTGAACACCACAGAGGCAGCTGAAAAGACACAGCAGAGACTCTACTTACTGAGGATTTTCAGAAAAATAACATCATTTAGAAACTCCTTGTGTCTTTCTCCCTCTCCACCACAGTTCTGACCTACTGCCTCTGTGTGTGGTTCTGTACTGTGGCACAAAAGGATGCGCTTCAAAGGGTCATTAAGACTTTAGAGAAGATCATTGGTGGGTTAGGATATTAAAAAGACAAAATAATCTGACTGACATGAGCTGTGACACTGTTTACAAAAAAAGTTTGTAAACTTTTCAAGTAAGGGCGTGGACTGGCTGTCCACCTCAAGGTGTAATTGTCAGTCTTTAGAGCTTGTGCACTTGGGTTAGTTTTCAATAGATTGCTTAGATGTCTTTAAAATGTCTGTGTCTAGTTATATGACTTTTACCCACCTTGTTAATGAAAATTTAAAAGGCTATTCACAACAAAAACTACATAATTGGAATCATTCTGGACTTGTCAAACAGATTGATAGAGTGGATCACCAATTTTTTTGGTCTGCATTTGTACTCATAGTTTGAGACCACATGGGGTATCAACTTTTTATAAGATTGATGCACTTTTGGTCTTGCAGCCAAAAAGTTTTTATTCTTTTAGTGCATGATTGTGACCATCACCAGCCCTCCTTGGATACTGGCCAATCAGACTTTTTTACATGAAGTTTCCTGTTGTCAGCCAGAAAGGACAGCGCTACAACACAGTGAATAGGGGGGAAACAAGAGAAAGAAAGGACACAGCTAGTGGAGGGGAAAGGGAAAGAAGAAAAAATAAATAAATGAATTAATAGATAGATGAATAACAATATAAAAAGGAAAGAAAAGAAAAAAAAATGGAAATAAAAAGGGACGAGGAAGAGAGGCAGTGCTACAAGTATGAGGTGGAGTAGATATTACTGTGTTATTCTTAACACCCACAACAAGATAGCGACAGTATAAGAGGAACTGTGTTGGTCACCAGAAATGTGGGAGTCCCGCTTGTAAGAAATGGCCCAGTGGAAGGCAAGAGTTAAAGTAGAATAAACAGTGGATATTAGCAGTGTGGTGTGTTAGGCTTAAAGAGTGACTCAGCACTTTCTGGCAGGTACCATTAGTTTCTTTATGATGTGTCCTGCCAGGAGCTGATGCATCAAGGTCGGCATGCATGAAGGCATTCACCAAACATGCATGGGAAACTATCACCGGTGTACGGAGTCATTGCCCAGGCTCAGTGGGGTGAGATGGGCCAAGCCACCACCGCAGGCCACAGGAGCAACCAAGACACCAAGCCCAAGAGGCTGCTGAAGCCACCAGGCACACCACAGGCCCAGGTGCCTGGGAGGGCAACAACAATGGATTGGGATCGATTGTTTGGAAGATCAGTTATGGTTAAGATAAGAGAGAGATAAGTCTTTTTCCCATTTTGAAACTGGTAGATGTGTAGAATTGGTGCTTGAGAGTAAACTATATATCTTAGAGAGATTCCCTTTTATTTTTTGGAAAAAGCTTTGTGATATGTTTGACAAAATCTGGTGGCTGTAAAATCCTCTGAAGCGTTGGTATTCTCTTCTTAATTGTCTTTATTACACGTAGATATTGCAGGAAATTTGCTTTTTTATTTCAGATGTCCAGAGTAAGTTTGTATATGTAATAAGTATGTTGTCATGGTAAAGGTGATAAGGGTGGGTAATTCCTCTCTGCTCCCATGTACTGATATGAAGAGGTTTTTTGTTATTCTCTAAGTCAGGGTTGTGCCAGATTAGGGAGACAGACAGGTTTCCAGTTGTGTGTCTGTAATCTCCATAGTTTCCCACCAGGCGGTAAAAGTGGTGGCAATTAATGGGTTTTTGCAGCAGTTATGATGTTTGAGTGTAACGGTGATAAAAGGATAAAAGGGAGGTCAGAGAATTTATTATTGTTGCAGTCTAACTGCTCTAGTTCAATCCAAGAATTATAGTCATCATTTGGATGCAACCATTTGGTGAGGTAAATGTAAATGGTTAGCTAAGTAATAATGCATGAAGTTAGGAGCATCTAAACCCCCATTCAGATTTATTTTTCTGAAGGGTAGACCGACTGATTTTCGTTTTTTTTTCTTAGAGTAGAATTTTGTCATAGCGGAGTATAATGTTTGGAACCATTTTGATGTGGGTTTGAATGGGAACATGGAGAAAAGGTAGTTCATTTGGGGTAAGATTTTTATTTTTGTGATTGTTTTGTATGTATTGAGTAACTGGACCTTTCTATTGATGGATTTAGGACTGTATTGAAGTCACCTCCAAAGATAACTATTGAATTAGCTAGTAAGTCAGATATGTGTGAAAAGACTGTGCGGAGCCTAGATCATCATCATTGGGGGATACAAATTCACAATTGTATATAATTTAGTAAAGACTGTTGCCTGGATGATGATGTATCTGCCTTCTGGATCTGTTATTGTCTTGTTTAAAGTGAAGAGTAATTTTTTGTGGACAAGAATGGAGACTCCTCTTTGTTGTCTGTTGTAACAAGATGAAAAAATTTCATTAAAATTTGAATTTGTGAGATAAGTTTTTAAAAAATTTTTTTTTTTTTCAAAATGCAAACTGCAAATTTACCCATTGTGGGACTGATAAAGGAATATCTTAAATGGGTGTCTTGTAAGAGGAAAATATCTGCTTTTAATTTTCTAGAAAGCTAATTTTTTTGCCCCTGAGTGAATGCCGTGTACATTCCTGGATACCAGTGTTAACTGCAACATAAAAAGAGACTGAGTTTTATCTTTATGTGTATGGATGTAAAGAATGATATGCGTGTGATTTTATGTGAGCTGTCTGTTATTATGTGTGTGAGAAGTGAGAAGGAAAGCTCTATTAGCTAAGCCCCTAAAAGGTTTTTTTGAGCTTCCCCTGCACATTTTTTGTTTACACTGTTAAGGTGAAAATTGTTTGTCATGCTTTTTAATGTGCTAAATAAATCAAATAAAATCAAATTCGTGGGTTGGGAGTCAACCTAAATTTTTTTCAATCTTAATTTTAAGAGTGACAGTAGAGTCAGGAGGAGACTGCCCCTGCAGCAAAAGGATAATTAATCTGAAAGGGTCTAGAGCTATCATAAGAATCCTTTTTTTATATTTATACAAGTACACATTTTCCAAGATGGGTGTGAATGAGTTGTAATTGAGTTAAGTTTAGAGTTGATTAAAACAGAAGCCAAAAGTGGCTGCAATCCTGCCTCCCTAGGCTGGTGCCTCACAACATTAATATTTAAATAAAACCTTTTTACTTTTGATTTAAGTCATTAAGATAGCTGGGAGGTAGACTCTATTTCTGTGGGGTTTTGGAAAGTTAACTGCTCCAGCGTGGAAGCACAGAAAAGCTTGTAGGTCTGCAGTACTGCTTTTAACTGCTCCACAGCTGAAGGGGAGTGGGCAGCAGGAGCTTCTTTGCTCAGTCTGTGCCGACTATATGGGCCTGGCGAACAACAGCACTCATTAAGTTTCCTGGTGAGGAGCTGCTTTGCTGATTAACTAAGCTTCACTTTCAACACTGCAAATTAAACTACATTTATTACAGTCAAGTCAACCCTATTCATATTGCATCATAACACACCTTAACTTTCTCAAGATACTTATATAAAGAATAGACTACACTCTATAGTTTAATAAAAGACCAAACTCAACTGTAATACAAAGTTTGCATTCAGACATTAAAGAAGTTAAACCTGACCTGATCATGAGTGTGTTTTGCGTGTTTCATTCTATACCCTTCCAAGCATCTGTTATCCACATGGTTGTCCAGGCTCTCTACTTTCAGCTGAAGACTTTGCTGACCATGTCTCAGCTCTTGTCAGATGTTGTGCAACACTTAGCAGCAGCTGGCATAATCAGAGTTGCTCCCAGTAATGATTTATTAGTTCAGAAAACACACAAGGACATGATCACTGTTCATGTTTTCTCTACATCTCCTTGTGTCCGTCTACTGTTAGATTTACTGCTAGGGCAGCTCCAGGACAGCAAAGAGCTGCAAGCTTATGATTTCATCAGAGACAGGAAGGAAGGAGGAAATTGAAATAGGTGAACACTGAGCATTATGTGAATAAGTTCCTTGATCAGTGGTGAGGATAAGACTAGAGTCGCACCACAAGAAGGAGACATCAACAAGGAGACATTAAAGTTGTCAGATTAAACCTATATTTTAAGCTTTTTTCCTATCTTTGCATTTCGAATGTCTTAAAAGACATGCACAAATTTCACTAAGTATTATAAATTGTATTTGATCACAACACACACATACACACCTTTAGTGTTTATATAGGGTTGCCACAAGTCATGCTGGTGCTGTGCTGTGCTATGAAATACACTTGTATCTTTAATTTATTGACCTCACTGTCCTGTTCTTCATTTCAGTCATTTTACTTGTAGCATAACCATGATGTTATAATTTTATACAACTGATAAAAACAAACAGAAGACAAAAAATATGTAAAATATATACTTTTATGCACTATTCCTGGATTTTTTAAAAATTTTCTGTTTCCATCAACCTGTTTTTATGTGCAGATTGATTAAGCTAATTTTTGTTTAAGAATAACCCTTCATTAATACTATTGTTTCTGATCTGGATTCTCCAAATATCTCTATTAGCCTACTATAGTCTACTCTAGTCTATATCAGGGGGCTGAGTGTCCTTTGACCACAATTATGATTAAAAATTAGAATAGGCAGCTTCAAGTGACAGTTTCTGTCCACATCTGCCCATACTTTTCATGAAAAAAATGAAGAAAGTCAACAGTTGTAGGATAAGGTACTTCTGTGCCTCTCAAACACTCTTTATTAGAAACTCTTTATTAATGGATAGCCCCTTGAGATGAACCATCTTGTTTTCAAGGGGGTCCAACAGAAAACATACAGTACAATACAATACAACAACACAGTCACAAACAACACACACACAGACTCTCAGTTACCACCCCATCCCCACATCATTCCCCCAGGCCCACAATACCCACACAAAGTACATAGTGTAGTACCAG
>JAPZDV010021085.1:0-19113 GCA_029814665.1 Acanthurus lineatus | reverse complement strand
AACTGTCCTTATTTTTACCACATCATCAGCACATTTGCTGATGTATGATGTCACTGATGATGTGTATTCTTCAAGGTCGATATGGTTCTCCTGGGTAGCAGCATCTTTGAACATCTGCCAGTCTGTGCATTCAAAACAGTCCTGTAGAGCTGCTGTAGCTTCATCTGTCCACACTTTAACTGTTTTCACAGTTGGTTTGACCCTTTTTGTCAGCTGGATGTAAGTAGGCAGGAGAAGCAGGGAGATGTGGTCTGACTGGCCAAAATGAGGACGAGGGAGGGCTCTGTAACTGCCAGGAACATTGGTGTAGACATGGTCCAGTGTGTTGTTTCCTCTGGTGGAGATGAGGACGTGCTGGTGGAATCTAGGCAAAACAGTTCTGAGGTCCGTTTGATTAAAATCCCCAGCAACAATAATAACAGCATCTGGCTGTTTTGCCATGTGACTGCTGATGACCTCATACAATTCCTGGAGTGCATTTTTTGAATTTGCATCTGGTGGAATGTAAACAGCAGCAACAAACACACTGGTGAATTCTCTGGGCAGGTAATATGACTGACATCTCAGCAGTAAAAACTGGACATGAGGTGAACATTTTCCATCCACTCTGACTGCACCTGTGTACCAAGCATCATTGATGTACACACAGAGTCCGCCCCCTCTCGTCTTACTGGAGTCTTGTGTTGTGTCAGCCTGGAACAGGCTCCACCCTTCCAGTGCTAAAGCCTCATCCAATATGTTGCTATGGAGCCACGTTTCTGTGAAGATGAGAGCAACACAGTTTCTGGTTTCTCTTTGCTGAGTCAGCTTGAGTCTTATCTCATCCATTTTATTGTCCTGCGACAGGACATTTGCCAGGAGCAGGTTGGGTAGTGGAACAGCCTTGGGTCCGAGCCTTCTTAGCTAAAGTCTTATCCCAGCTCATTTCCCTCTTTTCCTGGGTCAACCGCACCGCTTGCGATGATGTCTGGTCCGAATATTTTGATTATGTGATCTGGAGATGCTGAGAGCAGAGATCGTCTCAAGGTCCGCTGCACTCAATCCAATCACTGCACTTCCTTTTCTGATGTTGACGAGAGTATTACTGTCATAAGTAATACGATTTTCAGCAATAAAAATGAGAGGATCACTCCTTTTTTGTTTTGTTATGCTAAAGTTGAGGGAGCTACCAGGAAGCTTACCAGGAAGTGGTAGTGTGACTCCTTCTTAGCATGTCAATGTCCTCAGAATGCAATTCTTAATCAAATGTGAAATTTGAAACAGATTGGATGACTAATTGGGAGGTAACAACAAGGTCCTCTGTCTTGGCGAAAATGAATCATAGCCACGCTGCCACAGACATGCCTACGACATTCAAGACAGGAGTCACAATATATCATCATCAACTTTTTCATGCCTATCTTTTCAAATCTGGGGTGGATTTGATCAACTTGTGAGAAAAATTAAATAAGGAGACATATTATTCATAAGTAGTTGGTCTCAAGCCAGGACTCATGAAACACACGGGAAGTTTGGTGCATATCAAACTATGCAAATTAAAGTTGTAAGCATTTCAAGTTTGAGATTCATCTAATCAACCAGCTTGATGAGGCACATGAAAGTCTAAAACATATCATACCTTGTGGCCAGGAGGTGGTGCTCTAACTTTGACAAAATATTGATGGGCTGTAGGGTGGAACTCCTAACACACATAAAGTTTGGTGCATATCAGACAATGCCCATTAAAGTGATTAGCATTTTTTGTTTCATCGGGAAAGGTTCAAAATGGTGGCCATGAAAGAGCCACAGGAATAATTGAAAACAAAACCTTTTGATAACTTTTAATCCCAAACATGTTAAGAAAGCACAGTAAATTTCATGAGAATTGGATAAAATCTGTAGTAGTTTGTTAAATTGTGAAATGTCAAAATTACCAAAAATGGCAATTTAATCCAAAATGGCTCCCATGACTCCCTAATGCTTTTAGCCTAGAGCAGACATGGGCAAACTACGGCCCACGGGCCATATATGGCCCATGGGGCTTTTTAATCCGGCCCGCCGAACTTGTCCAAATTATATTATTAAATTGAATCAATGGCTGTATGTCTGATATGCCAAGAAACTGTTGCGGTTTTCAAAGAATAAAATATCAGCTGTCATTTTGCCACTAAACTTACTAACTACACTAGCAAACAGTCAACACAAGAACGTGCGGCTACGGCTCAGAAAGTGGCAGCTAATTTACAGACTTTGATGCTTCACTTAATGAAGCCATGTTTCCAAACCTCCGGAGGATGGCACAGAAGATGCTGACGTTGTTTGGCTCAACCTATGTATTTGAGACATTCAGCGTCATGAACATCAGAAAAAGCCCATCAGATCCAAGTTAACTAACCAACACCTCGGATCTCTCCTGAGAATTGCCACAACAAAACTAACTCCAGACTTTGATGCACTGGCAAAAAAAGATCAACAACACTGTTACTGGTGAAACTGAATGGGAGTTTATCAGCTATGTTGTTAAATTCATACATTTGAAAAAAAAAATGTACAATGAACCCTGCACATTGATGCTTTGGTGCCTGTTAAAGGCCAAATCTTTTCATGTAATGGTTTTTACATTTCATTTATATTAATTCACACAAACACACCATCCTTCTATTCTGACCTGGCCCCCCTGTCAAATTATAGAAACCATTGTGGCCTGCGAGTCAAAAAGTTTGCCCACCCCTGCCCTAACCCCAAGTTTTTACCAGTTTCATCTTTCAGTAAAGAGCATCCATATAATAACAAAAGTCATTGCAACAGGTCTATAAAAGTTTAAACAGCTGAATATAGTCTTTTTAGGAACAGGACTGATAATAGATGAAGTTGAACTTAACATATGTTGAGAGACCAGATAAATACATATGTAAAAAACATTTACATTTGCTCTGGCACACTACTTGACAGAAACTGCTGAAAAAGGTGAGGATCTGCTGCTTTTCTATGGTTCTGTCCCTTTAGCGGATTCCCGCCAATCTGTTTGTTGGAGAGTAAGGGGTCATCATCAATTATAACGTGATTAGTTTTATAGTTGGTAACCTGTTCAGTGCTATGCCTTTTGCTATTTGGTCTATATTCCTGCCCAGAAATGGTTTCTCCCCTACAAAGTACAGAGTTTTGATATCCCTGTGAAGCCTTAAGTTTGTTGTTACTGTAGATTTTCTATTATTATTATATTATTTATCTATAATTTATCTATTACAAGACCCTATTTATCTATTTATCTAAAACAAGACCCTGTTCTTAACAACTTTAATAGACCAGTGTGTTGTGTAAAAACAGTCTTTTAAACATTGTGTGCTTGACTTGTTAATTTTTTCACTGTGTGATACGATTTAGTATTTAGTATAAAGTACTGGCAATATGTGAGTTTTGGCCTGTGCTTGTTTTTTGTTCTTAGGTTTTTGCTTGTATTTGGTGATTAATTTAAATTGCCAAAAGTAAAATCCCCAAATATTAGAACTGTTAAATCTGGGTGTGAATGCTTTAATGCTTTCCTCTTTACCTCAACAGCCACTTTTGGCTGTAATGGTTTGCTACTGTTAGCATAGCTGCTATTGGCATTGTACAGAGCCACACCCCTCCAGTAAGCAGGAACAGAAAAGTCTGATTATTCCAAAAGTGTAGCTTTTTTTAACTTGTTCATATTAAGCACAAGACATACATGAACACAGAACATATTTTTTCACCAGTGTGAACATGTGTCCTAAGCCATACTAAAGAGCAACACACTCTATTATTACCATTTGGTCTACTCTACTGCCAATTAGGTGTTTGGCTTCTCTTTTAGGATAAGCAGTGGGTGTTTGTGAATGCATTGTCTGTTTCAACTGATTTCCCCACTTGACTAAATAAAAGTAACAATTTCTCAAGACTCTTAAAAATTGTGCAGTTTTCAGAGCTGTTAAGCATAGAGTAACTTTTAAATTTTGCAAAGAAAGACTCAGCTGTCTGCTTACAGCATTACGCATGGACGTAGAAAGACCTATCCTTTCCAGCTCCACTGTCTCATCCAAATGTGGTCACTTTTGACTCCAAAACACTGAGATAGCGATGTCAGTGATCACTGGGTGACATCATGGTGTTTTTATTCACTATTTATTATCCAGTACATGAAAGTGATATACATAGAGTTTGGGCTTTTTTAGGTCTTAAGACAACAGACAATGCCCTGAGACACCTTATTTTTGAAAATCTAAAATGTTCCAAATTGGGTAATACCACTTCAATAAACTGTGTATGAATTAACACTGACATTATGAACATCTGTATTTTTGTGGGCTGGACCTACTTATGTTTTTAGAAAATATGAAGCTTGTGTCCAAGATCATACTTGACATTTAATGCGGTGAGTTTCCCTATCTGCCCACTAGATGGGAATATGAGAGCACAAATAGCAACATACTGAATTTGGATTCTCTAGGAGCCTGCCCTGAATAGAGTAGATTAAAGGGAAAATTATGTAGAAGTTGATGTAAAGTCGTCAAGACCCTTTCTCATTATTGGCAACACTTTTGATGCAGACAGCTGGCATTATTAAAATAATGTTGGTTTGAAGTATTTTTACATTAAAACAATTATGTCTCAAAAGTATAATAAAACATTTGTCCTATCATGAACAGACTTCTGAACCAGAATCAGAGTTTTCTTGTTTTAAAACTGGCATTGCTTTTTTCTTTCTTGTTTTCTTTTTTTGAAGTAATTATCACACAAATACATTTGGTCTGCAGTTCACAGTCTGAATAGAAAATCTGAAAAAGGGTGTAGAGTATAATGACTTCGCACCAAAGAGAGTAAAAAAGAAAAAAGCAGAGCAACATTAATTCAAGCTGAGCAAAGAGCACACTTTAGCTTATGAAATATATACAAAGAAAAACATTATGACATATCTATCACTCAAACTCAATCAATCTCATTCAAAATGGCTCTGTTCCTTTCATGATGTTGCTTTACCCCATATCATATATTTGGTATTATATGTAAATACCCCTATTTTGACCAAGTGTTGTGATTTGATTAGTAAGCAGGCTGTAATTTACAGTTGCCACAATCCCTTCCTTTCCAATATCTTGAAAGCATAAAGTTAAGAACTTACCATTATTGGGTTCTTTTGTTTGTTTGTTTGTTTTTTGTCTGCATTTGTTCTTATTGTTTGAGACCACGTGGGTTGTTAATTTTTATGAGATTGATGCACTTTTAGTCTTGCAGCCAAAATTCGTATTATTTCAGTGTGTGTCTGTGACCATCTATCAGACTTCATTCGAAGAAATTTCCTGTTGTCAGCCCAAAGAGGGCAGTGCTATACCACAGTAAATTAGGGGGGAAACAAGGAAAAGACAGGAAGCAACAAAAAAATAAATAAATTTTATAATTGAAAAGGGGGAGGAGGACAGGCAGTACTACTAGTATAAAGTGGAGTGGAAGTTGCTGTGCTGCCTCTAAGACCCCCTGAAGTTAATGAGAGTCCCTGTTTCCCTGTTAATCACCATAAATGAGGGAGTCCTGATGGTAGGAAATGGCCCAACAGAGGACAAGAGTTAAAGAAGAATAATCAATGGACATAAGCAGTGTGTTGGGTTTGAAGAGTGACTCAGCACTTTCTAGCGGGTCCCAGTAGAGTGTAAGATAGGGCCCCCTATCTTTTTACGACATGCCTCCGTGATGTAGGTGGCATTGGTATCTTAGAACTGTCGACAAAGACAAAGGTGATTCACCTGTGAGAAGACAGAAATCTGGGCTCGGCAGGTCAAAGCCCGAGATGACATTAAAAACGTCTAAAGACGTGGTCTTAGCAGCGATCATTACCTTGTCTTCTGGCATCAGCTGGTGATGCCAGAGGACATCAACAGTTGCAAAATGCGGTAAACATTATTATCAGTGTTGCAATAAAATTTCAAAAGACAGTATAAACAAAAGACAAAGTTTAATCCCTGTTTTTTCTGGATCCAATAATGACACTGGCTCCAAGAAGCAAAGTTGCTCCAGCTCCGTGACTGATCTGTTGAAGACGATCCAACAGCTGTGATCCTGTCTTGTCAGTTGAGATTAATGAGGCATTATGATTACACTAATTCATAATTTGTTAAAACAGGCTGCACTTTGCCAAGGTTTTAATGATCTAACGCAGGGCGCAGCTGACCTCATAGCGTCAGGTGCAAGTTGGCAAATGCACCACGCAATGCCTTCATTCTGTCTTCAGTTTCAGACCTCCCGCCCCTGGGCACACTGACTTAGCACAGGTGGACTTGCAATCTTACAAAAGAGGTAAAAATTACATCTGCGCCAGGTGTAAGATAGCAATGCCACCTGCGTCACTGACGCACTGGCTTTGCACTGGGTGAAAGACAAGTACCAAGGTCTTTTTAATACACATAATTTTTTCACCGCCAAAAAAAAAGTGACAAAAATTGTCAGTTATTTCAAAAGTGCCCATTACCTAAACTAAATAATTCATTAAAAAATGATTTCTTCTGATAAACTTTTTTCCTTTTTAAAAAACTAGAGTTAAAAAAGAGTTAAATCTCCCAAAGTTGAAGGGGGGATTTTCATCTTAATTCATGTTAATTTCACAAGTCTATTCTTAAAAAAAAAGCAATTTGTTTTTTCCAATGAAGAATCTTTCAGGTATATGCAGTTTAGACACTTATTCCCAAACTCTGATTTGCTTTGAGTAAATCACATTTAGCAGAGCAACTTACAGAGAAGTAATTTCAACGAACAAACAAGTAACAGATCTATATGTAAAGTTCATAAAGCCTTGTTGCAATTTGGAATGCATTTATGGAACAAAAAATATATACATCAATTCAAGATCGAGGAAATTAAGAATTTAACAAGAGAAATTGTAATCAATGAAATTTTGTTAACACAACCTATGGTACAAGAAATTATGTCAATAAATGTTATAGATGTTGGAACTAGGTTAAGTGTAGAATTTGAAATAACTGACCTGTGCTCTGACTAGTAAGATAAAGAAGATTTGGTTTGATATAGCATATAGGTTAAAATTGGATTTTAATCCATTAATTCATATATTTTGAAACAGAGCAAGGAAACAGTGAGGTACCTGAGGAGTTTAATTGTTCTTTTACCTATCAATCCTGAACTTATCACTGCAAAACCACAAACCCTCCTTCACTACTATACTCGAAAAAACATGTTATCATTTGAACATGGAAAAGATAAATGGCATTGAAAACAACAAATCCCAATTTGAAATAATTTTGGGAGAAGCATTACATACTTTGAATTCTAAAACCTGTTAAAAGTTTCTCATTTGTTTTAGTTCAGTATTTTCATGTGCTCTCTTGTTTAAAGGTAGGATAAGTTGAAACGAAAGGCCACCATTCAGAACATAACAATTGTGTGGTTGTTCTAAAGGATCAAACTGTATGATCTTTGTTGATCTGGGAATAATACTGTATATTGTATATATATTGAGAACTAGAATTGATGAGCAAACCCCACCCACCACCAAATAACTCAACTGAGGGTAGAGCCAGTGGTCGGCCACGATGGAAATTGTATTGCTCCGAAATGAGGTTCAAGAACATAATTTCACTACAAATACATAAGAGTAAGAATGAAGTACTCACGGCAGGACACAAGTAAAACAATGTGCTATTGTTAGTTTGCTGCTAAAGGATATGGATATGGATAAAGGTCAACAAACAGTTGTTATCAGCTGGTATAAAAAACAGATGTGTAGACTATAAAAATAGTTGAAGATTTATTTCTGTGGTTAAAAAAAATGTGGTGCTGCAAGAGTGGTAAGCTTGAAATGACAAGACTAATATCAAAATAGTGACACAAGGAGGGGGTTGGTTGATCAGTTTTTTGATCAATAAGGAACAGGTAATGACTAAAGCAGGAGGCCTTATTTTTTTAGTATGTTTCAGGTTACCACCAATCATCTTAGGTCTAAGTTGTTGTGAATGTAACCACACCTGTCATGAGCTGAAATATCTGCTTTTTTAGATACTTAATTGCCTATGGGGAAAGAAAATAGCTCTACTTTCCCTTATATTTATTTTTTTTTACATGCTTATGCATTATCATTACAGGAGAAAGTCTGCTGCATTATTATTTTTTACTTTTTAAAGTACATTTTTAATAAAGTATTTTCATATTTTGAATGCCAAAACCTAAGATGTACTAGTATTGTCTTTTTCACTGGTACTTCAACTGATTATTATCTGAAAGTGCTTCTCCCGCCACATTATGACAGTTATCAATTTGAAATTTTATACACTTTTCACCACAGGTGTCCACCTATAAAATGAGGGTAGAACCCACATTTTAATACTGGTATCAATCATCTCACTTTTACTGTGCTTTTGCAGTGTAAAAAATGCACAAGTCCACCAAAACAGTGCTCTTTTCAGATGGATGCATGGATTAAAAAAAAACAAATGGATGAAGGTGGGCTAAAGAAGAAAGCAATGACGTAGATATTAAAGCAGAAAGGATCTTAAGCTGTTAGCTTCTATTTCCGATTATCTGTGTGTATTTTAACTGTTACTGCAGCACCACATTGCCACATAGTTGATACAACTGGGTACCTGATAATTGTGTATGGCCATGATAATGATAACATGAACATTTATGTGCAGAAATAATATCTTTATCCACCAGATGCAATTTTATATGTATGTTTAGCTAGAGCTAGTTGGCTAGCCACGTGCTTGCTAATAAATTTAATTAATTACTAATTACTAATTTTGGATATTAATTGTTCTAGTAGGCTTATATTTTTAGAAAGTGAGGCTACTCTTGTACAGAAATATAAATGCTTGCAGTTGCACAACACTGATAACGGTCTGTGGTTGATTTTTATACCACATTATTGTGAAAAAAAACCCCAAAAATTCTAGATTTATGAATTTTAGTCTTTTGTTGGTGATGTAAATCTTTGTTGTCTCTCAAGGGCTAATCATATATCTTATCCCATTTATAGCCCATTGTAGAATTTTAGAGGTACATGCATAAAATGGTATAAAAGTTTTTGTTTTTGACCAAAAGTTTTGTTTTTTTTTATAATGTGGCTTTAAGGTTATTGTTCAAAAGGATTATACTTGGCAAAATTATTTGGCTATAGACGCAGTGTTTAATTTAAAAGTACTTTTAAACAAGCCACTTATATAACCATACCACTATAATCACGTTTGGTTTATATATCAGAAAATACCTTTACAACAGTTTCCTCAAATTGTTGCATGATAGTATAGCCTGGTAAAAGTAGTAAACGATCAATAAAAAAGCACAAGAATACAATTAATGATCCATACTTGTATATTTTTTTCTATAAAAACTCCCTCTATGTGACAGTGATATTTGGTATTGCCTCATTTGATTGACCCTATTTAATGTCTGCTGCAATGAATGAATGAATGAATGAATGAATGAATGAATGAATGATTGAATGAATGAATGAATGAATGAACTAATGAATGAACAAATAAATAAATAAATCGCTGACTGCATATTTGAGTTCTGCATCAAATAGAAATATTCTTGGTCGTCTAATACACAACTGTCAAACTTTTAGCCCGTATTCAACATTTACTACATTCCTGTGACAAACACAAAAAAGTTCTGAGAGTTTTCCAAGTATGCATGAAACACGGAAATGTTAGAATAGCCACCACCATATACTATAAACCTATAAATTATAAAAGCTTTTTTGGATGCTGATAGGCTAAAACCTCAGATGGGAAGGTGACCTTAGTGATTTAAGGGTTATAAGGGGTTAGATTGGATAATAGCTGAGTTATATAAGGCTGTTGCACAGGATTGGTAGCTTGAGCGGAGCATGCGCAAGGCGTCGCACCTAATATTATAAACGATAAACGTGTTTACGGAATTTAAATTCAACAGTGAGAGTTTTCAAGAGAAGGAAAGATTTTCCTAGAAGAGTAGAGGTAAGTTCGCCTGTCTTCGTGGTGTTTCCCGCGGCTCAGTTCTGTGTTGTGGGTGCTGCTTACCTTGTATGTTCTTTGAGCACTTAAGGAATTAAGAGGCAGAAACGCGGCCGCGGCATCTGCTGGAGTGGAAAGCAGGCAGGCATTAAATATATTCTATAGCGAGAAGCTGCATCTAGTTCTCAGAAACTCATTGTGAAAAAATACAGCAATGAAAGATCGTGTTATTAATCCTTAGTAGCTGGAGGCGACGCACTTAACGCAGTTATGTAGTTTTTATCGGGAACAAAATGTTCTGAATTCTTATAAGTCTATCCGAAATTGAAGCTGCCTCTTGATACGTTTGCACACTTTCTCACAACTTGCAAAGTGCTATTCACAAACTCTAGGTTATATTTAGAAAGTATAACAATTGTTTTTTTTAAATAATCGGCTTAGGTTGATTGCGTACTAATTTAATTTTAGTGGTTTTAAATGCAGTGCAAGCTCTATGTAGGTGAAATCATTAAGGTTATGATTACTTTTTTCACCGTTATAAAGAAAAGAAAAATACTTGTTTGTTCAGAAGGTCAATAAGTTTGAGCTGCCATTTTGCATTTATAAAATCTGTTGAAAACTTCTTAGTATTTGCTGCTCTTACTAGGACACAGATGGCAGCGTGGCTAAAAAAGCACACGCCCCCTCCCTCAGACCTCTCTCACTCACTCACACAACCCACTGTTTGTCCCATCACAGCTATCCTAACTAGAACTTTATGTTCCCCTTCACTCTTCTAAGAGTTCAGACAGTCAATCTGTAGTAAACCTAAATTGTCTAGTAAAGACTTGTCAATCTCCAGCCGCTTGTTGGACGCATTTAGCGTCAATGAAAAGAAGAGTGAGCGCCTAACGTTTGTGCAGTACCGCTGTGCTTGTCGCACTTCAGTGTTTTAGTTGCGGCTAAAGTTTAAATGGCCGTCTTATTTTGAAGGCATTTACATTCAACTCTTTCAACTCTTGTGATGATTAGCTTTTGTCGTCGAATGAAATTATGGAATGAGACGTTAATTGTCGCCTGTATTCACAGTCTAAGTAGCTCTGGTTTTCGGAACATCATGTACCCAAAGTCAGCGTAAAGTGTCTGTGTTCTTTTGTCCCTAAAACTACGTGCCAGATTCTTTCAAGGTATATGCATTGTTATAGCATTTAGTCAGTCGAGTGTAATTTTCCAATTGAAAGTGTCAGTTTTAAGTTGCAACGAGGATAAAATCAGGTTGAAGGTTAAACAATCTGTTAATTACGGGATTTTCTTTGTAAACATACCGTATAAAGGTCACATGTCAGATGCACAGAGCTCAACTGGCACTAATTGTGAGGGGAGGATATATCCTCATAAATAATTCCAAAAAAGCACACAGCATGTGCCAGATGGACAGATAAAAGTCAATGTTATACATGTAACTAAAGCCTAAATCAGCTCTTTCCATTGGAGAGGTTTGTAATGAAACATAATGTAAATGGTGTATAACTCCTCTGCAGTCGTAATATTAGAGTACAGGCTTTTGTTTCAATCTTGCTTCTGTTGATTGTTGTATTGCAGAGAGTATGCCACAAGTTTCATCTAGTGATCACTTTAAAGTTGCACAAACTTGTTTTAAACAACTTTTCAGGCCAGGAATTTATATTGTTAGTCAAGGTACTCAACGTAGAGTCATTTAAAGGAGAGCATGCAAATGTGTGGTATTTACTACTCCCTTCCCCTAAGGGAGTACTGGGCCTACTTTCATCAGTCATGCATGCATCTGCACACAAACACAGAGAGAGAGAAAACAGGTTTGTTTTTTCTCTCTCTCATCTCTTACAAAAGACTGTGGACTTTCTGCTTTGCTGCTGATGTCCAGTGACATTATGTGATGATGGGTTTAACGGGGAGTCAGGAGGTGGGATGGGGGGCAGTCTGCATGCATAAGACTTGTTGATCTGTCCATGTGGACAGATTGGTTTATATTGGTTTATATTGACATATTGTTTTTTTATTTGATAAATTAAGTCTTTGTCACCAAAGTCTATAAATAAATAAATGAATTACATTTTAAACCCTTACTGACCTAGATCTAATTTGTGATACAGTAAATGGTCAAATTCTCATTGTCATGAGACTAAAACTGTCTAAAGATGTTTTTTTCTGTCATCCAGTTTTAAGTCCAATACAAAATTTACTGCATTAAACAGCTGCACATTTCACACTTCAAGTACAAATGCATTTCAAGTACCGTGAATTATGCTGAATTATAAAGTGAAATGTCATTAATGACCTATTACCCTAGATTACAGTATAAACTGAAAATCTGTATGGAATAGACTCTCAGACATTAGTGCCAAGTACTATTGGGCGTTGTTTGCTTATTTTGCTGGAGCTTGAAGTTGTGTCAGAATTTATTTAGGTATTGCCACAACTTGTGTAAAAACCGTGTAATTGCTTAGCACAGCACACCCCATAAATGTGTACATGGAATGAGGCTGTATTGAGAGGTTTGAAGATTCAAAGTTTTAATAAGGTTGACACTGGAATTCAGATTTAACATTTGAATATTGATCATGGGTATTCTTATTTAGAGTAGTCTTGCCATGGCAATCGGCGTTATAGGTGTTGCACAGTGTGCAGGCACACACAAATTACATTACTTGCCTGTCAGCCCACCAGAGTTTTGTTTTATTTCTAATTACATTGTTGGATAATTGACATGTCTGCTTTGTACAGTTTCTGCAGAATTTCAGCTCAGAATAAAAGGAGTCCGTTTTCATTGTTCACATTTCATGAGTGGAGTGAGTTTACCAAAAAGAGAATGGTGGAGGATTCTGTGTCAAAGCAAAAAGCAAAAGGACCTTTAAAATCAGTGTTGAGAGTAGTGTGGGGTGACTTACAAGTAGGCTAGCAGAACTGACTCAATGTGCAGTTCAGCTGCTAGTTATGTCAACCAGACTAAAACATACCATTACATGATCTGTGCCATCTGTATTTCCAGTCTTGAAAGCTGGAAATCTTGTGCTTTCTGCTCTCTATCCTGGCTCATATGTATTGTGAATATTCCTGTGAACTGAAAGAAACTGATCAAGTGTGTAATATAGAGGGAATAAATCTAAAAAGATCTATGGTCACCTTTAAAAAGATTTAATATTGAATATTTAATGACTGACACACTCAAATGATGAAGCAAAAACCTGTGTTTGCTTAAATATGCTGTCTGGCAACTTCTCAAGCTTCCTGCAGATCTTGTTTGGAGACCCTGATTAACACCCTGGTTAACAGAGAAAAAAGATATTTATATGATGACTAGAAAGCAGAACACACTTTAAAGGTCCTCCAATTGCTCAGTTCTCCCCATATGAAAATGTGCCAATTACCTCTCTTTTCAAAAGTGTAGGTCCATCTAAAGTGAACAATAACTGACCAACATTTATTATTTCTTCTATTGCTTGTAGTCGTTAAAAAACCTTAATTTAATCTACTATCATATCAATTTATATAATTTTCTCTCTCCATCACCATCCCCAATCAGGTAGACAACAGTGAGGTGGGTTTCAGGGTTCTCAGTCCAATTATATAATTGTTTTAAAGGGTAGTCCACAAGATTATACCTTAGGTCCACTTTTTTTAATGTCTTTATCAATCATCTAAATCTCATATGCTAAAGCTGCCTATCTATCGCTATGCTGATGACACAGTTATCTAACACTGACATGATACAAATCCAGAGGTCTTTACAGTCTGACTTAAATTTCGTCCAAAATAACAAACTTGTATTAAATAAGAAAAGCTCTGCAGCACAGTGTTTAGTACATTATACAGTTATTTACATCATTTGAATCCATTATCAGTTCTGATTATGGGTCACCCCCTAAGAAAGTAAATTATTATAACTTGGACTTTGGATTGAACCTGAACTTTTCTTCAAGACCCATATTAATGTCATCATAGACAGATGTTCTCAGTTGACACCTTCCATTACTGATTACAAATAGTAGTTACAAAAGGTATTATAAATAGACTGAAGACAACTTTGTTCTTCTTTATTCTCTATTTGTGTTTATGGCAGCTTCTTGAAAATCAGAAGCTACATACTATTACTATACTATGCTATACTACTAGTGCTATACTTACAACAATTTAAAAATAATTTTAAAAAACTTACAAGCTTTTGTAATGATTTATATGGTTACCTGTAAACGTGAAAACTGAATACTTATGAGCATGTTAAACTTAGCACACTCAGCCAAGCAAGCTAATTCGGTGATTAAAAATTAACTTATCTGATTTGGAATGATAAAACACTGTGTATTTTGTGAGTTTACTAGCCACTGCTACAACTGTGAGATTTTTAGAACAAAACAGTAAATTAACAGACAGTAATGCTAGAGTACCATTTCCACTAACTAGACTTCTAAGTTCTTCCTCTAAGTGTTGTGGGTGGGCTGATAAAATTGTTTTACAATTTATTTAAATAAACCAACCTCTCAGGAGATTGTCTCTAAAGTCTGACAGTCACAAACCCCTAGTCCCCCTTGGTTTTCCCACTCAGTGACACCAGATGTCTCTGAAATCTAACATAAAAAATGTCAAAGTTACAGAGAAAGCTGGATCACTGGACAACAGCGGGCCTAAGTATTGTGTCTGGTTGGTTTATGATGGTTTATGATGTTTTATGAATTTTTGGTATTCAAACTCCCTGCCTCAAGGAAGGGATTAGCTTTGACACACAGACAAACAGGGGGCAACTGTTTAGTTTTTATAGGAAAAGGAAGAACTTAAAAAAAACACCACTCTTGGAATAGTAATGAGGTCATGCCTCTAGGTTGTTTTGATGCTGGCAGAAATGTGTATGCATTGACATCTTTTCTGGAATTAGTTAACAAGCTCAAAAAACTGGTCCTGCTGGTATCTCCGACTAAAAAATCAAATCTTTTTATCGGTGATTATCCTTGGGTGTGTCAGTGAGCTGTGTTGTTGTTGTTGTGTAGGCTGGTGAATATTTTTGTTTTAAAGTTGTGTAAGGCCAAAGGTTTGTTTAAACCTAAATTCAAATCCAGTGGAAATCCCCCACTTATACTACTGTTGTACACAAACACAGTGTTTGACTTCTTACAGTATAATTGAAAAGAGACAAAGTTATCGAAAACATCAGAATAATAAGAAAACAACAATAAAAATCTGGTAAGACACTGATGACAGCTTTTGGTACTCAGTACTTCAGATACATTGCAGTGTCTCTCATAAAGTACAAAGGTTCCATAGCCAGTCTATGGAGTCACCAGGCTCTTATCTTCAGAACAAAGTAAGGGCAATCAATGGATTCATGCTGTATGCATTAGATATAAAGTCTACACATAACCCTTGATTAACTAGCATAAATTGCTGGTGCAGTGATCCCTCACTGACTACCCTCATCGCCACTGGGGGGTTTGAAACCAGGTATTGAGCTTTGATTGCTGCCATGTTTGGTAAAATCTTTCAACAAGTTCCTTTCTCCTGTCACCTCCTGAAAAGTTAGAGCTCACATTCTGCAGTCAAGGTTAAGTATGCTTGCAGTGTTTAAAGTTGAAGTTCCTAGCTGAAAGGGATCTGTCGAAGCTATGGTGCAGTTTTTGTCTATTTTATTTCACTCTTATTTCAAAGTTCTATAGTAACATTTTGGCACTAATTAATTACACCACAATTACTGAATGTAACTCTCATGACTTTGTATTTTTGGTCAGCTTTGCAGATCTTGTTCTGATCTTGACTTTGTGGTCAAATGGTGTACTACAGGGTTAATGTGTAATTTGAAGCCCAACTTTTCACTGAAGCAGCAAAGGTTCAACCTCTGGTATTAGAGCAATTTTATGTCTTCCATTTAGTATGTTGCCATATGTTATGGGTACTGGGTTACAGCTACCGTTAACAGTTGTATGTGTCAGTGAAAAACAAAAAAAGAAGGGATGACACAGGAGACGTTGCTTGACTTCACTGACTCGTCCACAGCCATGTTTTATTAACATTCCATTTACTGTACTGATAACATTGTCGAATTTTAATGTTCTCCCAGCATGTTACTGTATAATCTCATCGTCACTCCAGACTTGGGTTCAGTGTTCACGGAACACATATACCTTAAAATACAGCATCAATTACAAAAATAAATGAATTTTGTCACAATATCTCTTTCATGCCTCTATTTTGTCTTTCAAATTAATATTCTGGTTGTTACTGCACTCTAAATGCACTTACTACATTCTTATTATCTTCTTATTGCATTCTGTCTACTGGCAAAATACATACTGTTAAGTATTCCTTAAATTGACATGTTTCACAGCTACAGATAAATGCACATTACTTTTTAACTCATGTTTTTAACTTAAAAATCTGTACATTATAGCCTTTTTAGCTTACACATTAACTTTATTAACTTATACATTCTGCTCAGTGACTTAATATTCATAGCGTTTTTGGGTAATCCACAACAAATTCATAAACACATCTGCACATGCTAAAATATATGGAGCCAGTTATGAAACCAATAGACAGGAGACATGCATCCCACACTAGCATTCTACAATTGGCTGCCTGCTAATGGTGGCAGCGTGAAGCACCGCCATTACAACTGCTCTCGGCGCACTTCGGATCTTATAAACAACAGATAGACTACTTCACAGCTCATCCTAACATCTCTGCCTACACCGAAATAATCTTTAAACATTTATCAGTCGACTACAGCAACTTATGTTACACTTACACATTACGTTACCTGAAAAACAGCGAAGAAAGTATGACACAGAAGACATGGCTTGACTTCACTGAATCATCAACAGTTATGTGGGAGACCGGCGGGATATGCAGGTGAACCATAATCTCCCAGTGCCTCCTACTGGCTGGAACGCCACAGCTGCATAGTCGCTGCACATTACTTACACCAGGAAAATAGATAATTTAAGAAGAAAGAGTGCAAAAATCATACAAAATATAATAAAGCACATAAAAACCAAACTGATATTAAAAAATGTGGGTACACATTAGTGGGCATCACACATACAATCTTGTACTTCCATAACACACTTAAAATTGCACATCAACCTTGTTGTAAACAGTTGACCTCTGTGTAAATTATACTATAATTTGTGCTTAAATGTTACCTATAGCATCTTTAAAACATTAATTGACTATGTAAACCCATGCAGTTCCAACACTGGAAGTACTTGTAGCTAAGATCGATGATCAGGTGTAGGAAAAGGAAAGTAAACACTTCTTGACTGTGTCATTATGGCAGTATTTTAACATGTCAGCATCCTTAAACTGAATTTTGCTGAATGTAATCATAATCACAAACAAGGACCACCACCAAAGAGCAATCTCCTTTTTGCCAAATTACAGTAAGTGGACAGAGGTTTATGGTACTGCAGGAAAACAGAAGTACGAAATATGTTTCAAAAAATAATGTTGAGTGTCAATGAATTTACTGATAATTGCAACTAAATTTCTGTTAAATGCCAAAATTTCCAAACCTACTGAAATGTTATTATTAAGGATTGTAATGAGGAGACTTCCGGTCTGAGTAATGGCAGAGTAGGCAGCAACCGGAAGAGCTCTGATGAAATCCTACTGAAATAGATCTTAAGGCCTCGGAAGAGCCGGAAGAGCCGGAGGAGCAAGAAAATCCTCTCGCTACCCAAAAGACAACATGTGCTGCTAGCAACCTAGTGCCATCTTTGACCCGAGCCGACATGGAGGCGATGCTGCTCAAATCTGAAGAACAAATCATCTCAACTTTAGCAGCACAGTTCACAGCAGACAGAGCATGGATTGACAGTCACAACCAGGCAATTCAGGAGATTGAAACATCAATGAACGATATGCAAAACCGATTAATGGAGCTGGAGAACACATGCACCTCGCTGAAAAAGGAAAACAAGGCACTCAAGCTTAAAACTGACGAACAAGAGAAACGCTTGAAACGCAATAATATTAGAAGAACCAACCTACCAGAAAAAGCCAAGGGTTCACGTCCAACATCTTTCCTTGCTGAGTGTCTTAAAGAAGTCTTCAGACCTGACGCATTTCCCACTCCGCTGGCTGTAGACCGGGTGCACCGCATTAATGTCCGCAGACGAAATCAGGATGCTCCCCACCCGTTCATTGCCAGGATTCATCATTACCAGAACAAGGAACTCCTTCTTAAGATTGCACGGGAAAAAGGTCGACTCGTTTATCATGGAACAGAGATCCATATTTTCCCGGACTACAGCCTGGAGGTATCCCAGAAGAGAGCCGCGTTCTCCGAGGTCAAGTCTCAGCTCAGATCCACGGGATACCCGTACAGAATGTTTTTTCCTGCCAAACTTCAGGTGATGGACAAACACGGACAGAGGATAACCTTCTCCACCCCAGAGGATGTGAAGCCGTTCCTTGCAGGCGCTGGAGACAAGCCATAAACCCCCTACTGTCGCCATTTCAAGCCGTGGCTCAGTGAATCCTGTGCCAGCGTAGTGTGCATCTTGCTTTGCCTCCTTGCAGAGACAGCCTCACCAGAGCTGCACCCAAATCTTCCTGGTATGTTATGTCAAGACAGCACAAAGAATTACTAAAGGATGTTACTTTTTCCACAAATAAGAGACGTTTTGTGATGACAGGGCTAATTTCTTTTCTACGGTTACCACTTATTCCTTTGTTTAACCGAACCACTAATTTGCGCACTACGTTAAGTTAAACATTTCTCTGAAATTTCTTTTAAAGATCTTTTATAGATTTCATTGTGGGCTAAGATTTTCTCCACCAAATGTTGGGACAATTGGTACAGGGCTATTTTGTGTTTTACTATATAAGTGATTTTAGTATCACTTCAGGTTATTTATTCATGTTCACAACAGAGTTCAAGAAAAAGTTTAATATTGGTAGGTTTCACTATGGACTACAAGAGTTTACAGAATCATCTTTCATGTAAACATGTGGTATTACAATATATATGTGTTTTCTTTGTTGTTGTTTCTGCTTGTTTGTTTGTTCTTTGTTTCTTTTTATTATCATTATTATTATTATTACTCTCATCCAGTGTTTTTGCTCCCACGATATTCAGTCCTCCACACATACACTCACCGGCCACTTTATTAGGTACACCTTGCTAGTACTGGGTTGGACCCCCTTTTGCCTTCAGAACTGCCTT
>JAPZDV010021084.1:0-19149 GCA_029814665.1 Acanthurus lineatus | reverse complement strand
TGATCGCTATCTTCATCTTCCTCCTGCGCACTAAAACCACTAAAGTTGTCTTGTTCAGTGTCAGGATTGAACAGCCTGAGCCTTGTCACACACTTTCTAATTTATTTTCGTCCATAAATTAGCTACATAATTGTTTAAGCCGCAGGGTTCAAAGCGTGTGAAAAAAGTAGCGGCTTATAGTCCGGAAATTACGGTAATCAAAAAAAGACTAGAAAAATAGTGTGTAAGCACAGTCCATCAACCATTTGAGTGTCACTATGTGACAAGTTCAGAGTGACAATATGTTGTTTTAGAAGCCTTGTCTACACTATTTATTGTTATCTTATAATGAACTGTGAACTTACACTTATGGAATCTTGTTTACATTTACTTCTTGTGACTTCACTTCTTTAAAATAAAAGTCAAGTCGCACTTTGCCAGTACTATGTTTTTAATGTGAAGATGCAGCTGTAGGAAATGTTCAGTTTGCATTAGCACTAATTTACACTGTGAAGACACTCATAATCTACAGAGTTTGGATGGTGAATGTTTTTTCATGTAGTCAGCCAAGGCTAAGAGACAAGGTACCACAAGGTAATCTCTGCTAGAGGACTTAAACGCAGCACTGCTTACTTTCCCTACCAACACCATCACTGAGACCAACAAGCTGATGTATGCAACAGCACACACCATCCTTGAAATACTTGGCTACAAAATGAATAGCATAAGCCATGAGAAGCAGTGCCACCTATTAAAGAGAAGTCTAAGGGCAAAAATCACAGTAACACAGACAGAGGTTAGCCAACCATAAAAGCAACAGAAAGTTGGGGAGCAAGAAACAACTGCCCAAGAAGTACAACAGGCTGTTCATAACAGAGGCACTAAAGACTGCCAAACAGAGGCTCACAGCCCTGGCAAGCTGCCTAAAGAGATATACTAGAGAGGTAGAAGCCAGGAGAGAACAAGATGTTCTTGACCACTCTATTCAAGGTCTACTTTTAGTGGCAGGGCAGTAAGATGACAGCAGATCCACCCAGGGCTGAGACGGAGCAGTACTGGAAGAACATCTGGGAGAAGGAGGCAGTACATTACACCAATGCCCAGTGGCTGGTGGACCAAAAAGCTGAACACAGCACTCTTCCAGAACAGGATCCAGTACATCACACTGGAAGAACTGGATGGCACCCTGGTATGATCCACATCTACTGGCTCAAAAAGCTAACCGCACTCCATGAACGCCTGGCAGCACAAATGAACCAGCTGCTAATGTCTGGGGCCCACCCAGAGTAGTAAATAAATGCCAGACAGTCCTCATTATGAAGGACCCCTAGAAGGGAAAAATTCTGTCTAACCTCCTGCCCATAATCTGCCTCAGCACTACATGGAAGTTCCTGTCGGGTATCATAGTGGCTACGATGAGTAGACCCAAAATCCAGCACCCTGAGGCTGCACACTAAGCAGAGGCATGAAAGCTAAGGATTAGTGAGCATCAGAGACACTATCCAGGATGACACGAGTAACCTCCAGGAATACATCAGGAAGATGGCCCCCCAGTTAAGAACTGCTTAGTGAACGCCTACGGCAAAAGAAACTGATTAGGGAAGAGAAGGAGTTATCATGGTGGAACAAGCCCCTACACTGCATGTACCACCGGCATATCAGAAAAATCTACCGATGGCTGGAAAGGGCACGACTGAAAGACATCACAGAGGCACTAATCATCACCGCACAAGAACAGGCCCCAAGCACAAGATCCATAGAGGCCGAGGTTTATCACACCTGACAGGACCCCAGGTGCAGACCGTGCAAAGATACCCATGAGACAGTACAGCACATCACAGCAGGGTGTAAGATGCTGGCAGGCAAGGTATACATAAACAAACACCATATGGAATGCCATAAACAGGAGGCTGGCATAGTGTACTGTAGCATCTGTGCCAAACATGGACTGTGGGTCCTGAGGTCAAAATGGAAGACATTCCCAAAGGTGGTGGCAAATGACCAAGTGAAGATCCTGTCGGACTTCCAGATCCAGACAGACAAGATGGTGATCGCTAACCAACCAAACATAGTGGTAGTAGACAAACAACAGAAGAAAGCAGTGGTAATAGATGTTGCAATCCTAAATGACAGCAACATCAGGGAGAAAGAACACATGAAGCTCAAGAAATATCAAGGGTTGAAGAAAAAGCTGGAGAGGATGTGGTAATTGAAGGCAAATGTGGATGCAGTGATAATCAGAGCCCCTGGGGCTGTACCCCCAAACTGGTAGAGTGGCTCGAGCAAATCCCAGGAACAACATCTGAGATCTCTGTCCAGAAAAGCGCAGTCCTAGGAACAACTAAGATACAGAAACCTCTAGCTACCAGGCTTCTGACAAGGGGCCAGCTTGAGGAGACAAAGACTGCCCAGACAAAGACAGCATTTCTTTTTTTTTCTTTTACTCACTCGAGCAGGCTTATCTACCGTGTGTGTTAGCAAGGCACTAAGTGTGCGGCTACCAAAAAAGTTCCAGAAAAACATCAAGCTGGCTTGTATGAACATCAAACCAAGCAAGTCCAGAAGCATCTTCATTATTAAAGGGAAATTATCAGACTAGCACTTTCACATTGGCAAGGAACCTATTCCAACTATCTCCGAGAAGCCTGTGAAGAGCCCAGGTCGCTGGTAGGATGCCTCCCTCAAGGACAAAGAGCAGGCAGATCAGCTCAGGAAGAAGGTAGCCAGTAGCCTGGCCAACATCGACAAAACTCTGCTCGCTGGCAAACTGAAGCTCTGGTGCATGCAGTACGGACTACTTCCTTGGCTCATGTGGCCACTAACATTGCATGAGGTCCCACTCTCAAAGGTGGAAAAATTGGAGAGGCTGGTCAGCTCGTATGCAAGGAAGTGGCTCAACCTTCCCAGGTACCTCAGCAGTATTGGGCTCTACGATAATTGGATTTTAGAGCTGCCCATTTTCCAGCTTGGCAGAGGAGTACAAGTGCGCCAAAGTCAGGCTGGAATTGATGCCACTGGACTCAAGTGATCCAGTTGTGGCCCAAGCTGCCCCCATCCTGGCAACTGGGAGGAAGTGGACCCCATTGGCTGCAACTCAGCAGGCAAAGGCAGCACTCAGGCACAGGGACATTGTGGGCCAAGTCCAGGATGGTAGAGGTGGCCTTGGCCTTGGGGCCAGCATACCAGCCTGGAGCAAGGCCACTCCATCTCAGAGGCGCAAACTGGTGGTCCAGAAGATACGGCAGGAAGAGGAAACGGGAAGGTGTGCACAAGCTTTGGAGCAGGCAAAAACAAGGGCAGTGAATGACATGGGAAGGAGTAGAGAAGAGGAAGATCTCCTGGCAAGAGCTTTGAGAGTTGGAGGCATTTAGGACAAGCTTTACCATCAGGACTGTCTATGATGTCCCACCTTTTCCCGCAAACCTAAGTCAGTGGTATGGCGAAGACCCCATGTGCCCTCACTCAAGGACAGTACACCAGGTGTCATAACCAGGTCTTAAAGAGTCTGGCAGCAGTACTAGAGAGCCAAGGGACAAGCATGAACGCCCTTCCTCCCTTGTCATCCTGCTGGCATGCGACACCATTTGTCTGGGAAGGTGAGGGTCAAGCCTTTCTCAGCACCATAGGACCAGACGCTGGCCAGCAAGGCGGGGCACAGGACTGGAAGCTGTTGGCAGACTTGGGCCAGAATCTCTGCTTCCCTGATAAGATTGCATCTACCAACTTGTGACCAGACCTTGTTATGTGGTCAGCCTCCCTCAAGCTCGTTTACATCATTGAGCTCACAGTGCCCTGGGAGAGTTTAGTGGAGGAGGCCTTTGAGTGGAAGAGGCTAAGATATGCTAAACTTGCGGGCTGGAGAGCGAAGGTACCCGGTGGAAGTAGGCTGCAGAGGATTCGTAGCCACCTCAACATTGAGGCTTCTCAGGGAGATGGAAGTGTGAGGGAAGGCAGGCAGTCAAAGACCTCTCCAGAGCTGCTGAAAAGGGGAGTCAGTGGCAGTAGATGAAGAGGAGGGACTCTGCCTGGGCTCTCAGGTGAGCCGATAGCATCTAGGGGGTGAACCTGGGACACTGGGATTCACTGCTGAACCCTCTGGGGGTGTCATGGACCTATTAATGAAACACCCAAGAAGGAGGACGCCAACTTGATAACCCAAAGGATACCATCGCTCACTTGACCTTCCCACAGAGTCTCGTTATTGCCCCAAGCACGCATGTAACAGGGGATATCAACATCTAGTCTGGGCTGGTAAGTATTAATAGTGTTCACTGCACACTTGCACTAAAATAAACAATGTCCCTACTCTTCATCCTTGCCTCACCCATGAGAGTGGGGGAGTAGAGGGAGGTAGAGCACAGCCCCGTCCGGCAGGGGAGAGTTTTGCCCCACAAGGCATCTCTCCCTGACTCTACCTACTCATTAAAACTGGCCGCCACTTTCAGGGTGAAAAAAACAGCCTTTTTTAGCCAGCTTTTACAAACAAAACCAGGTTAGGAAATAAGCCACGCCCCGGCACAACACTTCAAAACCCAAAGGATACCACCACTCACTTGACCTTCCCACAGAGTCTCATTGATGTCTCAAGCACGCATATAGTAGGGGATATCAACATCTAGTCCTACACAACAGATCTGGATTGGCTATCCAAAATAATTAATAATAAATAATAATAAAGTTAAGTAATAATTCAATTTCGAACTATGATAAATAATTGATTGATTAATTATAATCATAGTTACCTAATCAATTGTCAGTAAAAGTTGAAGGATTTGGAGTTCTACAGCATAGAGGTTGACACCCAGCAGCTGTCAGACTTCACAGACTTCTGTTTTTTACTGTTCACTTACTGCTGCAACAATGCAAATTTCCCCACCGTGGGACTTATAAAGGAATATCTTATCTTATCTTAACATTCACTCTTGTAAAACATTAAACAGACAAACAAATGACCTTATGTTCAAAATAATTTATTTAACAAATGCCAAATGAAAAGGCACAATAAGTAATCTAACAAGTATACGTACTATTAAGTGTGTGTGTTTGTGTGTATGTGTGTCTGTCTGTGTCTGATGAACAGACAACGGCAAGATGGCTGACTCAAAATGGTGGTTAGGACTGCATTTCTTAAACAAAGGAATCCAAAGCATAGATGGCTGAATTGAAGATTACAGCCAACACCACATGGCTAGTGGAAGAGGTTAAAGGTTTCCTTGTTAAGGGCCAATGCATGTAAGTTAAATGTGCTGGGTTAAAGAGAGGGGGGTTAGTTACACACAGGTTACTCACAAGCAGGTTACTGGATGTGCTTCCAGTCCTGTGTGTGTGTAAAATGTACAACTAACTTAACAATAACCAAGCCTAGACATAAAGCTCAAAGACTCCAACTAATAAAATCATTGTAACACTGACAAAACTTGAATAGTTCTATGCTTAGCTGTGCTATCTTATGCTAGGTTATGCCCAGTTATATTAACAAGTATTTTTAGGGAAAATATGTCCTTTTCAGTGCGTTGCTTTGTCAAGTCCATGTAGCTGAAGGCTTGTGATGATGTTGAGTCCAATAAGCTGCTGGTTTATGAGGTTTCCTGATGGGTTACAAGCTGGTCTGGCCCTCTGAACCTTGGGTCTCTGAAGACCACTGGTTGTTCCTTTTTTCCATAAGTTAGCGGCTCGTGGCTAACTTTGGTTTGTGACTACTGTTGTTTCTAAGTCCCAGCTGGCAGACCTTGTGTCCTGGCCACTGGTGCTGACTTAACTTGCTCAAACCTGGTGAATCTTTTGGCAGGCTCTTGCATCGCTGCTCTTGGTGGGTAGAAGTGCAGTATAGCACTGTGCATTGAGCAGGACTGCTGGAGAAACTGTCTTAAGAGATGTCCCCTGCTCTGGGAGCTCAAGGGAGAGAAAGAGCAGAAAAGTAAGAGGACTGCATACTCTGCTTGGTAGGGCTTCTGAGAGAGGAGAGAAGAGGAGAAAAGCTGCATCCTCTACCCTGTGGGGCTGCTGAGAAAAGAGAAAAAGCACGATGGGAGGGCAGAGTTTTGTTTTTGATTGACTTGGTTCACACCTAGGTGTGAAACCTGGGGGACTCTGGGAAGTTGAGTTTACTGTTCTTTATCTGAGTTCCTGAGGGTCTCATCTAGGACTCAGATTCAGGCCGGATTTCACACTGAGGTGTGATTTGCAAGGCCGTTCTTTGTTCTGCTAACATGGTGAGGTCCCAACACTTGAGGAAACACTCATTGACAAGATGCATTTCCTAGCCCCTAACCCCACCCTTCACCAAAAAAATCTTAATGCCCGACCACAAACCTTACCCTTAAACCAAGTTTTAACCCTCACACAGCCCTTTAAAACCCTTGAGAAGGACCACCAAAAATGTCCTTACTTTCAAAACGTGTTCACATTTTCCTGATGTAAAAATCAAATGATGAAAAAATTGGTTCTTAAAAGGAAAGTTGTACAGGGACACACATACACACGCAGAGCACAAATTTCCAATAAAGTTGATGCCTTGTCATGTTGAGATGGTGATCTTGCCTTGCCCCTGACGCGACTGAACGAAGGAAGAGAGGAAGGAGTAAAGAAGGTGGTAGGGGGGAGGGGTTGAGAGTGTGTGTGAGTGCTCTGGTAGCCCTTTGTACGCAGTTGCTTCCACAGATTTATTACTGTGTAGTTGAAGAAAATTTATTGTCATTGAAACTCAACATTTTGATTTTCAAAGCAAATTTGTGTAAATGTGACTTAATAAAAAGTAGGAACAAACTTTTGTATACCCTCTATTATGAACTGTCTGAATGAAAGAATTATTGTGTCTTGAGGAGAGAAAATTATGCATGTACTGAAGGTTGTCTTCCCATCTCTTAATTATCATTTCCTCTTTTTTGTATTTTCTTTTATGAAGCCCAACATCCCTCCAAAAAAAAAAACCTTAGATTTATGATTTCAGCATTCTGTAAAAAAACACTCCACACTTGCTGTAGCTCCTTAACAGTTAATAGCAAAGGTGCATTGTGAAGTAGCAGAGACAACTTGAATTACTGGCATTTAGCTTATTGATTGGAAGCCTAAATTAGGTGCCACTGATTTTTGGTGTGGACTTCTGCATTAAGTAGTTGCTTACTTCATTGGCATGTTTTTTTTTTTCTACCGAAGGAAAACATAGAATAATTTTAAGTATTTGATCGAAATTAAATATTTGAAAAATTAATTGAGGAAAGTTAATTGTTAATTACATGGTTTCGTGAACAATGCTTTGGGTTTATGCCTTGGCCTGTCTAAAAGCCACAGTATATGGCAACCTTGGAATAAGACAGGGGCTGTGTCTTATTGTTTATTATAATTGTGGAAATTTCCATTAACTCCTAATATGAAGAAAAAAAAATTAATAATCTGATAAAAAAGGCATAGGCATAGTCATACTCTGAAAACCACACCCACTGAGAGGAAAAACAATCAGTGCCACAATATTCAACCAGTAGCTGCAAAATTAATTGTGGCAGTTATATATTCTGTTTCTCTTGTCTTGTATGATAAATATAAATGACCCCCAAATACACTGTACACTTTAGTTTTATTGTCAATTTTTTTGTCCAGTTATTTTGTACAGAATCTGAATCTCACTTTGAGTTACTGTTTACAAATCAAAAAACAGAGGTCATGTAACCACTTTTTTAAAATATTTGATGGTTACTTTTTTGTCTTTTGTTATGTTTATTTTTATTTTTATTTTATTTTGTCAAAGCATCAAAAGTATTACTGTGGAAAAAATTCCTTAAAGAATTGTGATTTTATTTTAGAGCCATGTCACCTAACATATATGAGACTCAACAATCAGCTGTCTTCATAAATTCATAAATGCCTTGCTCCAAAATTTTTTTTGAACAGTTGTTTACACAGTTCTATCTGCCAGATATATGCCTAAATCAATCCATAATTATATGAAAAACAACAACAAAACAGTACAATAAAAAATAAAAAGACACACTCATGACCTTTTTATTTCTTACAGTTAAAGCTGCGAAGTAGTGTTCTTAAGCTCTTCTCACTGGAAATCTATTTATTCAACAAAATTTTTTACGAGAAATGCACAAATTAGCATCATAAAACAAGGAGGAGGAATGGCTCCCTGCAGGATGCTTGACAGTAAGGCAGATAAAACACATATCTGCAGTTCAGCAACAACAGAAAAAGAAACGCATATTAACACTCACACAGGCAGGCAAACAATGGCAAACCCAAGTAGACATGTACGTTCTCTCTCTAATCTTCCCTCCCTCCCCAAACACATACCACCATCTCCAGGTGCTCATGGTTCTTTTTCCCCTCTCATCGTCCGTCTTAATTTCCTAGAGCAGCAAGATAAGATCTGAAAGGGGCCTACGATTGATGCATAGGCCCTTTGTGTGTGGCCATGTGCACTCATAAATTACTCAAATTTCTCAGTAGCTTGATACTTAGTAACATCACCATATTTTATTTTCCTATGTCACTTATTTTCCCAGCAAATTCTCTAACATAAATAATAACATTAGGATAACGGTAAATATTTATTCTTATTATTATGTGAAAGGTAACTTTCTTAAGTTAACAGTTTGAGCTAAAATTGGTATGCATACTAAAAATATGGCAGTGGGCTACTTGAGAAATGCTAAAAGTGATTTTTGTTATTGTTGTTGTGCTTTTTTTTAACCTTATAACTGCTTATGCAAATTACAGTCCACTGAGAGATTCACGTTTTACTCGCTCAGAATTTTAAAAAAGACCTACCCCTGAGTGCAGCTAGCTGCTTTCCGACTTTTGTCCACTTTTCTAGTTTTTTTTGTGTGTCATTTTCTCCTGTTATCCTATTGATGTCACATTATTCATTAATCATTAATTAATCATGAATACTAATTGAGAAAAAAAAATAGACAAGAAATGTAGGAGTTTGTCATATTATGACATATTACATTGTTTTTCTTTTTCAAGAATCTCTCTTCACTGAAAAGATGTTGTACAGAAAGTGATTAAGTGGAAATGAGAAAAGATTTCATGCAAAAATAATGTAGAGGAAAAAGGATCTCTCTTGATTTAAAAGCTAGGGCTTTACTTTAATTATAATTTAATAAACTCTAAAATCCAGTGGAATATTACATAAAAATAAGCATCAAGGAAAGGACAATGTCCAACTTGTTGCATATTCACTGAACTCTTGAGTCATTTTTTGGTTTTTCTTAAAAAGCCAACAAACTATAAATCCATTAAAGTTTATGAAAGGTCATTGAACAAAATTTGACATTTTAATCTAAATGGATTATAATTAAAGTTTCTGATTTTTTTTGTGACTGAAAAAATAAAATAGCATAACATAAAATGGAATAGAATAGAATAGAATAGAATGTACTTTATTAATCCCAGAAGGGAAATATAAACGTCTGGCAGCTCATCTGCCATTGGTCAGAGAGTTATAAGGCCCAGTGGCTGACGGTATGAAAAATCTTTTGTATCTTTCCGTCCTGCAGCGCAGAGAGATGAACCGTCCACTACCACTGTTTCTTTGGTCCATTAACATGCTGTGAAGTGGATGATCAGTGTAATTAAGAATGTCCACTACCTTCTCCTGTGTGCATCTCTCCACCAAGGTGACACAGAATAAGACACAAGCAGACACCACAGACTGGTAATACATCTGCAGCAACTTTCTGCAGATGTCAGATGTCAGGAAGCGTCAGTTTTTGAATATGAATATAATATTTACATGCTTTGCAACAAGAATATCAGCATAAAAAAATTAACCACAAACAGTCTGAGTTAAGGAGGATCAAAACAATTATTTAGAATTTAGAATTATTTGCCAATGCAAATATTCAAATAACCAACACACTGATGAACAGAGCAGTAGTAAGCAACAATTTTGACAATTAATTTATTACTTAGTTATGATTGAGGTGGTCAATATTAACCATTTTTACTCAGCTAACATATATTATTTTCATTCAGAAAACTGAATTTACAAAATTAGCATGTTTCTAAACTATTGTTTTGTTACTGCTTCTATTTCCCTATTTATTTTACCATTTTTAAAATTATATTTGTTGAGTTTGCTTTAATGTAACTATTTTTAATATATATAAAAACATTATTTTTTCCAAAAATGCATTCATCTACTACTGCAATTAGCACAAGAAAGTATTAAAAAAAGGCATAAATACTTGAAAATGTTAACTATGTTAAATATTTTTGTCTGTGATCACTTGACTTTGTCTGCAAAAACCATTAAATATTGAATTCATGACATACAGAATACGGTTCATTATATAGTGGATGTCTAACAGACAATACACAGGCACAAAGGTAGATTTGCAAAAACACTTTTAGAGCTGTATGAGGTACATCACACACTAATATGAATTATCACTAACATATGGACATGCAGTCTTTCACCCAGCAGTCAGGCTCAAATATACCCTGCAACACTTACTCATTACTGCAATGCTTTTATGAAGAAGCTATAAATGTCCCTGTATTTGATGAAAATCTAAAACAAGAAAATAAACAATCAAAAATATAAATGTGCAAGACCTTTACACCACCCACAGTTACTGTAGTGTGTGTAAGTCTTTATGTCTTTAAGTCTTTAAGTATGCATAGCTTAGTATAATGTTAAAAAGTTCATCACAACATATAAGTGTGTGTGTGTGTGTGTGCGTGTGTGTGTGTGTGTTTGTATGTGTATGAGTGTGCACTTCTCAAGGACATTTGAGGAATTGTAGTGAGGTCTAGTAGGCCCATCTAAAGTAATGTCGCCCATCAGAAAAATCACTGCAAACCCATGAACAAACACACACACCCATATACATGCACAAACACACACACACACACGCACACACACACACACACACACCCACACAAATAAACACACACTCTGACAACTATACTTATAAGGGTAAGCCTCACTGACTCACAGTCATTCCTTAATTCCAGCTTCAACATGATGGCCTTTCACTGACAACTTTCATCATCTCTCTAGCTTTGAAACATGAAAACACACACTGCACACACACTCAGGCCCCATATCAGAGAGACCCAATCTATCTTTCACATCACTCTCAAAGGTCTTGTTGCTAGGAGATAGTACTCTATTTGTGGAGAGAGAATGGCAGAGAGACATAGCGTGAGATATGTATGTGGGGGTTTGCATGTGTGTGACAAAGCAAGAGAAAGACAAAGATAAATGAAAGAAAAGTGCAGGAATGTGAAATTAGATAGGGAGGATGAGTTCCTTTACAGCAAGATGTATCTCTCAAGATATATCTCTCAAGACACTATTTCTCAGATTCTAAATTTATTGATAAACACTGGTGCCTTATTTTTCAAACACCGGCCAAAACTGCAACGCTGGCTAAGCCATTTGATATATTTATGCAGCCAAACCCCATGTGAATGTGTACATATTCATGCAACAACATAAATGCCAGTGTGTGTGCACTCGTATGTGTGTGTGCTCCTTCAATTGCAGCGGTGGTGGGATCCAGCGGGTCATATAATGGTTGGCTGGTCACATTGTCTGCCCCAGTAGTCAGTTCTTCACACACATTCTGTCCCTTATACTCTGCAAACATATCTATTATAATATGTGAAAGTCTGCATAGAAAAAAGGGGTTAACTAAAACATTGTGAACAAACATCACATTTGTAAATATTTATATTTAAATATGAAGCACAGATCATAAAACCCCTTGACACAAGTTCTTTTGTAAATCTGGGCTTAAAATTGACTTGCCTCTAACACTGACATGTTTAAGCAATCATGTTTAAGCTGTCTTTACCTAATAAATATTACTAATTGATTTTGAAGCATTTTAAGCAAACTCATTTCTAAAGCATGATACCCAGCTCAATCCATGTAAAAACATTAATAATGAGTCACCACTTCACAGCTTTGCATCAATATAAATGTTGCTTATTCAGTCATTATAAAAGCAAGATATAAACTACACAATATTCAAATATATTTGTTTTTTTTTTCTTATCGAGCTGTGGCATTATGGATTATTATCTTGAACTAGTTGTTACTGTGCAGATGAAGTCTTATGTTTATTAGCACCACAAAAAAAATTTCTCCTGAATTATATGATTAAAAATATCATATATGCGTTGCTACGTAATAACTTAACCAAATCATTCTATAACTTGTTTTAGGCTGTGTTTTTGTTATTTTTACTCAACTACCACTGTAATGTAGAAGCTGTCGCTGCTGCCTAACTGAGAATTTTGTTGTGGTTGTTCTTAAACTCACAGTGCTCCTAAACCTCTGCAACATTCCAAGGAATCAGAAAAATAAACATGTGCAAATATGTGCACAAAAAACACTTTTACAAAATGTAAAATTTAATTATTCACATTGAAAAAGTTAAGAAAAAACTACATACAGAGAGATCTTTAACTTTCTTTCTAATTTTCTATAATATTCATGTACACCCTTGTAAATTTGAATTATTTTTAAATAATACACAAACACATTATACACCGCATCTGTAATGATGCAAGCACTTTAATACTTAGAAATTATCCTTTTACCTATAACTACACACATCTTCACTTCGCACCTGCCTTGTGTTTCCTACTCAGGATCATTTTAGCAACCAACACAGTGCAACGATTGGTTTTGTGAATAATACATTCATAAAGTCAGTTGTCCTCTTTTTTTTGCTCACATCTGCAAAATCATCTGTGAATTTGAAATGAAAATATAGAAGTTTGTTGCCCTTTATTCCCTCTTTCACTTCCTGTCATTTCAAAAGTCTGCAGGAAAATATCATGTTTTTTTGATCTACAGCTGTGTGTATCCTTCTTTCTTTCTGTCCATCCTTGTCTTTAAGTCTGTTTCCTCACTAAGTGACAGTTTAATTCCTTCTATCTCTCACCCACTTTCTCTTCTGCATTGTTACTTATGCACATTTCTAGCAGTGTCTCAAAAAAATGTTTTTAATTGAAAAAAGTAATAGCAGGGGCCAGCATGAGGAGAAGACTTGGGGAGAAAAAAGGAATGAAGGAAACACAGACAGGCACGCACACACACACACAGACACACACACAGACACACACACACAGGCAATGGAATGCAAATCTTAAAGTCTGGAAGCGATTAGGCAAATAGCTAAAGCCCATTTTCTCTTTCTATCCCTTCAGCAGCATACAACCCAGCGATCCTTGCCCTCACCTAACTGCAAACACACTTAAACACACTCATAAATAAACTCTCAAGCACACACAGACACTCGCATTTGGTGGGAAGCAAATGTATGTAAGTGATTACTGCATGTTGCTGAGTTGTCTGGTTCGTTGCTCTGATAATTTTAAAGTAATCTTAAAAATACCCATGTTTGCAAGTTCAAATAGTTATACAGGATGTAAGAATGTGTACTAAGACCATACTCTGATTTATAAAAACTTAAATGTTTGTAGTATTAATTCAAAGAACATATTACAGTATCAAGCATCAACTTAAAGTTAGACAAGAACACAAAGAGTAACATTACACTGAACAGGTTTTTTTGGAAAAGTAACTTGTTTTTGCTGGCTGGTTCCACTCCAGTGTAATAATTCACAGTTCATCCTACCTGTGGAATACATTTAGCCGTTAAAGGTTGACAAATGACTTGTTGATAACAATTAAATAAGCCCATATTCTACACTAAGTCTCAAGTAAATTATTATTGAGCATTAAAACAAAATGCTATTGATTAATCCACACTGTTAGCTGTTGATCACCGAATAAAAATACCCCCACCCCGCCCATTAAAAACTGTCAATAAGACTAACAACAAAGCTGTATATCACTGTCACACACAAAACATTTCCACTCTGGGTGCGGAGAAAAATTCAAAAACAGACATTCTGCACGAGTGTCTTTGGTCACACTGCCAGAACCTATGGTCATCAGCACTTGTCCTGAATGGTTCTTATGCCCAGTCTATTGATTTGTACCCTAATTAGGTTAATGTTCCCTAACTCCATGCCTTCTGAATGTTGCCCCTGTATAATAGCCTCAAAATCAAAACCAGTCCTTGAAGCTAAAGTTTATCCTATGATTAACCACTGAATTATTTATGTGTGTGTGTGTGTGGCACTGTGAGTGACTATGCCAGGAACACTGCAGCACAGATATAGGAGACAATTTTCGTTGACTGATTGGCAGCTGAGCTACTTGCTGAACTGTGAGAAGATAGTGACTGTGATGAATACAAGATGATGTACTGAATAACAGGATGGAATGAGGTCTAGTAAGTGACCACATGAGTGTGATAAAAAAAAGGCTTAAGTCCTTGCTTGATGGCTGACAGACTAACTTGCCTCTTGATTTGGCCAGTATTTAGTACAGAACAAAGACGATAAAATATATTTGGGGTAAAACATAAAACTAACACAAGAGTAGAATGAATAAAAATGTAAAACTAACAAAATAAATAAGAAAAAGAGGAGACACAAATCAATGGGAGAGGAGGTCAAATATATTAGGATAAACAAACAGTGCTTGGCTTAGATGAAATGCTTTGTCAGTGAGTTTAAATTCAGTCACTAAATTCAAACAATAAGAATCAATTGACCAAGCAATTTCCAAATGCTTGCTTACACACACTGACCATGACACTGTCTCTCTCTCTCTCAGACACACACACAAAGACACACAAAACCACGTGCACACATACATACATACCACATTAGCTTTTAAATACTGAGAAGCTTGAAATAGAGAAAAAAATCCATCATTTACCTTGTCTGTGTGAGTACTCCAGTTTCACCCAGTTTAAAGGGTTAATGCCCCCAAAAATATATAGAATCCTTTATAACACGCATAAACACTAGAAGTCGCCCCGTTACTTGAGCAAAATAACAGTACATATCCGTGTCAGTCCTCCCTCGCTTTGTTTTCTCTCTTCTTTACTAAAGGTATAAACACACCAGCACTCTTGCCAAAGGTTTGTCCTCGTCTCTCTCTCTATCTGTGGGACTGCCTCAGTCTCGTTTTTACCCTTCTTCTAGCCTCTGCTCTCCCAGCGATGGATGCAGAATGAAAAACACCCAAGGAAAAAAGCTCCACCTTTCTCCTTTCTTTTTTCTTCTTTTTTCTCTCTGCCAGCTACAGAAAATGCATTTTTTTCTTCAATAATCCCCACCCATACTCCTCTCTCCCCCCTAATACAACCACCTCTCTTACATGTGTGTGAGAGAGAGCGCTGTCTCCTCGCCTGCTCCTGCCACTTCTACTGACTGTGCTTCTCTGCCTCTGTTCCCTTTCTCCTTCTCTCCCTCTCTCTGCTTCTATAAGTTTAAAGCTCGCTTGCTGGTTGAGCGGTGAGGGAGGTGGAGCCATTGGGGAAACAGAGGGAGCAGAGGGAGAAATGGGATTGGCTGACACAGAGAGCGTTAAGAGAAATAGATAGAGAAAAAAAGTGAGGTGGGTGAGAATATGGGGGAGGGGCTAGATTGCTGGATTTTTACTTTCTGCGTTTCAAGGCTGAAAGATGTGTGACGAGAGCAGGGAGGAGAAGGAGGTCCAGGGTGGGAGGCACTCCCTCTCTTCCTCTCTCTCTACATTCTTTAGTGCTGATCTCTCTGATTTCCCGACCGCATATGTATTCATAGCACAGAAACTACACCTCTAAGCCGCTGACACAGGATCTCTCTCTTTCTGTCTCACTCTCACACACGTCCCTATTGGTGCCTGAGTTTGTGTGTGTGTGTGTATTCAGAAAGGTTTTGAGGCAGCTTTACAAACTGAGGGTTCTAAGGGAGAAGAAGGGGAGGGTCTAGGCTTAACTAAAAGGGGCTTGCAGATGAACTTTCATCAGACAAATATACATGCAACACAAATGTAACATTATACTACACATACTTAAAGATACTTTTCTGTTGCAATTTTTGACAACTCATTTTAAACAAATAAAAGTCCTCTGTTTCAGCCTTCTTCTGAACATGCTTTTTCTGTACCTGTAGCTTTAAATGCTAATGAGCTGTGGCTGATGATGCCTAATAACAAACCTATGCTTAAAGTGAGCACATAGTGTAGCACCTGGCTGCTGGTAACTGTCTGACTTTTCAATGGTGTCAAAGCATCAGCAACAGTCATAATAACAGACGAGCCCCCACCCCATGAATTTATGTTAAGAATGTGAATTAAACTGATCATTTTTAAATATATTTTTATCACAGACCCAATGTTAACTTCTCTTAGCACATCAATGGAAACTCCCAATGTGTGTTAGCACTGAGTTAACAGGCTGAGTGCGTAGCCATTCAGGAATGAAAGACTGCATACTGTGATACTTCTTCATATTTAGTATGCAGTACTACTACTGTTAGTTTCATACCAAGGCTTAGGACTTCATAGTTAACTAAACAGAATGTCAGTAAGGAATTTGAGACAGCCAGAAGCTTTGGGGAGACTTCTCCCTCTGTGTCTTTCTCTTTGTAGTGTACACTATGTAGTAGCCTTAAAAGCACTAAGTTCCATTCCCAACCCTACTGACTCACCATCAATAAACATACTCCAGCGCCTGAGCCCACAGTAGACGCTATCCATATTACCAGCCACGGTGCTAACGCTACGCTGAACTGGTTAAATATATAGTAAAATAGCTTAAACAATTCATTTGGTTTTAATTGAGTCAGGAATTAGAAGTGGAGACTGTGAAGACTTTTGAACAATTTCCTCTGACAATTACACCCTCAGGTGGACAGCCAGTCCATGCCTTTACTTAAAAAGTTAAAAAAAAAAATTATAAACAGTGTCACAGCTCATGTCAATCAGATTGTTTTGTCTTTTTAATATAATATTACACATTTACACAAGTGTATCCTCTCCCTGTTTTTAGCAAAACAGGGAGAGGATACACTTTTCTCATTTTGGGGGTGTCTGTAAACAGGCTGGGGATACATTTTTTTATTGGAAAACCATGAAAAAGTGTATTTTACATAATGTGGGACCTTTAAACAGTAAATACAGTCTGTTTGGTTTGGCAAAGGGTGTGTTTTTTATGTTTGGAGAACAAGAAAGTGATGAGTGCTTACAACAGAAAGCTGTGTGTTTTCTGTGTAAGAACTTATGTGCTCTTGAGTTAGTGTTACCATTGTATTTCTATAAGCATAAGGATGTAGAAAATATGTATAACATTTTTATGTTAGTTATATAATACTCTCTAAGTACTTTTATTATCCACTTTAGTTTATTCAAATGCATTGCAATATATTTTTTCTACCACCACAATAAATTATTACTGATAATACTAAATTGGTCATTGAATCTATCTAGTATAATATATTAAAAAGCATTTCAATACTTTATTAATATATTATTAGAAATATTTTTTTCTTTGGGTGTTGATTATTTCCTTTCATATCCTTTTATACTCTCTAGGATTTAGTCACACATTTCACAGATGCACATGTGACAATACAGTTTGTGCATAGCTACCTTTTATGAGCATTTTATGATTTAGTCGAAATGAGGAGAAAAATGTCGAGAGAAACCAAAAGGGAAAGGAGGCAAACAAGGTAGCAGTGTAAGCAGTCTTAAAATTTGCTTCAAGATGACTGCTGAAAAGTCCACTGCACCTTTGCTTCCTCTATGTGCCAACAACCTCAAATCTAACCTTATTATCCTTTGGCAACATGCCCTCCCCCCCCGCCACACACACACACACACACACACACACACACACTTACACACATGTTTCATGCCACATCCAGTTCTGAAATAGGAATTAGTTAGGAGTTTCTTTATGTTCTCAAGTTTTTTGGCCATGTAATATTGTACTGTTTCTTGACACGAAATGCTGGACAAATGTGTTACATGTGTCAACTGTTTTCCCCAATTTCTATCAGCTTCTCAATTTTTTTTCACTTTAGAGTCCCAATCTCAAAAGAAAAAGAAAGGAAAAAGGATTCCATTTGAATCTTACATATTTTTTGAATATTTTTTCATATTAAATATAAACTCCAATAAGAAGTTCATGCCCTTCAGTTTATCTCTTTTATATCCAAATTCCTTGTGAAAAGATAAAAATAGGGGTTTGGCTTCACTGGACGGTTTTCTTTTTCCTTTTTTCTTTTTTCATCCCTCTTGCTGTGATGCTTTTCTAACACCAGTGTATTTGCTGCTGCCCCCCACCAACACACACAATAGAGACTCTAGGCCCTCAGAATGCGTGTGGTATGTGTTTAGATCAGTGGAAAGTGTGGTAGTGTGAGTGTGTGTGTGTGTGTATACATGTGGATGCATGTGTTTCACTCAAAGTTCAGCTGTTCCCACCATTTAAACACCCCCTGTGTGTATGTGTAGGTGTGTGTGTGCTATGTGTGCTATGTGTCCCTGAGCTCTTTCATTTCATTGTATAAAACCCCTACTGTGCAAGTTCACAACCTAAAAGAGAGGGGGATGGAAATGGGGGAGAAAGATAATGAAAAAACAGGGGAGATAGAGACAGACAAAGGGTGAGAGAGAGAGAAGGAGAAGAAAGAAAAGAAGAGAGAGAGAGAAGGATGAGATGGAGAGAGAGATTGAGGAATAGAGGAAGGGCCTAAAAAAAGGCCAACTGAAGATTTAAAGCAAAAAAAGCAATGAAGCATGAACCCTAAACAAGTAGAAATAAAAGAAAAGAGCAGAGAGAGAAAACAAGACTCTCTCAGTTCTCTAAATCCTTCATTCAGTATGTGGGTATTTTAGTCAATGGTAAATAAACAGTGTTACTCTCTCTTATTGTGGTGCATGCGTAAGTGTGTGTGTGTGTGTGTGTGTGTCAGCATGAGTTTGGTCATTTCAGTCCCCTGGCCAGACTTCAAAATAACAGTAATCATCTTGACCAGTACACCCTGTAGCCATGTGTAGTGTAAGAGAGTACCACAAAGTTGAAAGCATCCTTTAAATATGTGTCTGTCTGTGTATAAATATGTGTTTGTGTGCACACATTAACCTGTCAACCCCTGTGCTGCCCATTTTAAATAACAATGATTATCAAGATCATATTGGTGTAAACTGAACCATTCAGGATACACAATAGAGACCTTTTGTTTTACCCACCTATGGTGCAAGCACAATGAACCGTCACAAATACACAAACACTCACACACACACACACACACACACACACACACACACACACACACACACACACACACACACACACA
>JAPZDV010021083.1:0-19150 GCA_029814665.1 Acanthurus lineatus | reverse complement strand
TTCATTTGATTGGTGAAGATTACACTCGGCTGTGTTAAACCAACTCACGCCTTCTCTCCTCCCTCTTTGCCACTTGCACCGGTGGGAGGGACGGAGGCGTGGGTGCGCCGCGCTGCGCTGGACTGCGCCGTTCACAAAAATTGCAAAATGCGCTGGCCACACCCCATTGGCGAGGCGTAGGCGCGGCACAGGGCAGGTGCGCCTCGCCTGCGCCTGGTCTACGAATATAGAGCCCAAAGAGTTTATCTTGAAACATGTCTGCAGGGAATCAATAGGGGGAACAATGTTGACTGTGAAGAGGAAAACACGTCAACAACATGGACAGGATATAAACCCAGGATAAAGGTGTTGAGAGCAAACACCTCCAGGGTTGTGGAGCTACACTACCCTGTTCTTCACCATTCTGTTTTCACCTAAAATGCTATGGAGGTCTACACTGGGTTCACTCTGCTGTAATATACTGTCTATGTACTTGCTGAGGGTCAAGAGACTTCATTTTCTTTTAAACCCTGTTCTCTGTCTTCCTCAGATCTGATCTGGATGGTTGTATTCAGGAAATAAGAGGACACATGGAAGTACCCAGTGCACAAGGATGATCTATGAATGGAAAAGAAATAGTGAAGAAGAAGAAAATGGATGTAACTAAGAAGACAGAAGTAACTGATGGGATTAAAGGAGAGGACTGTTGTATGAGGGATGCTGTTTCTGTAAGGAGGAATGAAAGTGTTCATATGAGACGTATTAAATGTACAGTATACTGAAGTGTAAATGAAAAATATAAACAATGTACACATTAAATCAAGAAGATAAGACTATTATTTGTCTAAAGTACTACACACTGTGACATAATTTTGCTGCATAATACATTGTCTGTTGATACTTTTTATACTAGTCAAGGTTTCATTTAGGAAACTGCTAAATCTTTAACAATCCAACAGATGTGAAACATACATGTATTTCATAGCTTACATGTTATATAATGTTGTAAATGTGCTACAGACAAATGACAGACTGCTTTATACATTGTGTGTGTGTGTGTGAGGTTATGTAACTGGAGTGCATGCAGAGATAATGTGTATAAGAAGTGTTGGGAATAAACCCTGCAGAGTTCCAGTATGTATGGATCATACATTATGTTTAACAGATGAGCTGAGAATAACACGTCAGATACTCTCTTCCATCAAACAGCAGCAAAGGCTGATATTTTTCTAACAAAGCACATAACCTCAGATGATACCATGGAGCAGAAAAATTACCCTCTTAATATAGCTAAAATACACTATGTATAGGGACTATGATAAAACAAAATGAAGCACTAAGTGCTGTGATTTATCCTCTGTGCTAGTGTTGCATCACCAACATTCTTGTCTTATTCCAGACAAGATGCAGGAGTCATGAGTTATTATAACAGATAAAGAAATGGTGCTGGGGGAGTCATATTATGTTGACCACTGCACAAAAAAGCTGTTAAGGCCTTGGTGTGCTTAAATGCAGTGCTTGTTGGATTATCTATCACAGTCTGGAACCATTTTTGGACTTTTCCAAATCAATAAACCACAAATTTAGTGCAGTTAGTGGAATTTTTTTTCATTTGGCAGGGTTGTAATTTTTCTCTCATGCTTTCTCATCTTAAAATATGAATAACTGAGTGCAACAAAGTTTGTTGCAGAGTGTGTCCTTGTGTTGACTGCTGAAACACAGTGGGAAGCAAATGTGATGTCAGACTTGTAGGCTCAGAGGTGTTTCTACCATCCAGAAAAGGCAGAAAATATTTAACCTTCACTTTGGTTTGATAACACTTGAAGTGAAAATCCTCTGGTGCTTTTACACATGTAGTTATCATAAGCAGAACAAAGAACTCAAACTTACCAAGTTTCATGCTGCTCCTTACAACCAAACTGTGTCAGTATTTTGTTTCCTGGTGCCTTTCACAGCTGTACTTGCTGTTGTCAGATGAAAGTCTTTTTTAAATTCCAGCTTTCTGATTTTTGAGGCTCACAAGTCACAAAATAGCTTAAAATCATGGAGGAGAATTTAACTACAATACCTTTAAAAATGTATGATGGTTAACAAATCTACAAAAGTTTTCCACCAAGAGACGTAAAATGTAAATCACATTTCCCTTTCATATTAATTACTTTACATGAAGCCACAAAAAATTATATTTTGGCGAACTCACAAACATCACCATCATCTAAACTGGTGTAAAATGGTTTCAGGAATAGTCTTTAACTGAATTCAGATTAAATGCAAAGCAAACTTTGACCAAACATGTTTGCTTGTGCAAATCTGCATCTCGACTGTTCTTCAGCTTCTGTTTCTTAACTACAGTGGGTCAGTGCACTCCACAGACATTAACTATATACAGTGAGGAATGTACACGCTGATGGTTCCCATAGTGTCCATGAACTCTGGTTCTTTTCTTTCCAGAGTTCTGCTTTTCTTTTTGTGTCAGATACTGCTCATGCAGTTTCAACACATGGTGAAAGCCAACCCAGTTTGTATATGCTTTTGGCGATAAAGAAGGTATTTGCTGTTTGTCAGAAGTTAAGGTGATAAATGTGAAATTCTTGATGAACAGAGGCAAAGTCAGCATACACTGCACAGTAAACCTTATTTTGCAAATTTGCCCTTTTTGCTATTTGTTTTATGGTCTTTCAAACGACGTATTGAATGTTACGTAGTCTGTAGCCTTTCCTAAAACTTTGCAATGTATATTGAAGAAAAAGCACAGATTGGTAGACTGCGAGATTACTGACTCTGAGCCTCATAGGAAAAAATGTCCAAAAGACCAAAAGATAATTAAAAAAACAATAAAGACCTTTTCTCAACAGCTACTAGAGAAAATAACATATGATGGCAAACTTAAATAACAGAAAATACACCATCAAATACGTGTGAGCACCACAACATCAAACCATGAGCATTTCAATTCCACCATAATAGGTGCAGTGCTGCCTCAGTAACATTGTTGGGGTGTGATACCAGGGGAATCTTCATTGTGTGCTATTATTACTACACAGTCTTTATATTGTGTTAGATCAGTCTGTAACAGAAGGGATGTATGTTGAAATCAGTGAGACAACAAGTACTTACAGCTTATATTTACATGTAGGATGTATGACAACTTGTATGTTGAAAAATGCATATTGCATCAATATACATTTTATTTTTAAATAAAGTAAAATAAAAAGAAGATCTGTTGTGTGATTAATGTGATGTGCTCCTGTGGCTGGGGAGTAATAATACAATGGGGTTAAAAATAATGAAAAGATTGAAAGTGAGAATGTCAGTGTGGCACACAATTAAAACATAAAGAAAAGACTAAATATAAGGATGGAAATTGAGACAATATAGAGGGTCAAAAGCAAATTCCTATTGGCCATATATAACCATATCATTAATACAAAGAAAAGTTAATTAATGTTCATGTTGAAAAGGCATTTGATATTTTCATAATAAATTGATCATTAGGACCATTTTGTTGACACAAACTGACATGATGAAAGCACACATTCTGCAGCACTGCCGTTGAGATGCATAATGGTAAATTATAGTAATTTCTCAACTGAGGAAGAAATTAATTTGAAAAGTAAGAGACATGACTCCCTATAGGATCCATAGAAAACTAAAACAAAGAAATTGTGTTAATACATACACAAAGCTGTAAATTTGCAAATTTGCATTTAAAAAACCTTCAAACTTAATGCTGCTATATTTAAGTTACATGAAAGGTGTTAGTTCATCAAATGTCACCATGCTTCATGGCTCAGTGACACACCGGAATGGAATATTGACATTATCAATTAAAGCTATGCCATGCCTTGCAAACTCAAACAAAAGTCATGATATAAATAGATATAAATACAGTTCATGTTTAGGTAATTTAAATGACTCAGTTGCAATAATATTGAGAGACTTGTAAATAACAATATACGAGCTGATTTTGTTTTTCAACAGCTGTCCCCAAATTATATAATTGTAATTGTTAGTCTCGCCTGACCTCTAGTGGTAACAGTCAGTAAATACAACAAGCGATGCAAGACACTGAATCCAAAATTGCTCCTGATGGCTGTTAATTTAAATCAAGAATGAGTTTGATTTCTTGATTGTTGGCACAGTGTAGAAAAAGTACCTGTCATTAGTATGTGAATATGTGTGTAAATGGGTGAAGGCTGATTTGAGTTGTAAACTGCTTTGAGTAATCAAGAGATTAGAAAAGTGCTGGATAAAAGCAGTCCATTTAACTCTGACCTGCGCTGATATTAAAACTGATTTGACCTTATTATATTAACTACGACTAATGTTGATTTTTCTGTTGATATTGCAATTTTCCAAGGTTACCAAAATGTGTATCATGTGTTGTAGTAAATCACTGTGACCACTGGAGGGGACTCTGTCTATATCCCTAAAACTAGAAGTAACAATGTCCTGTGTAACATCAGTATTTATAGATATGTTGTGTCTTATCCCTTCTGTCAGTGCTAAAATTACTTTTAACACTGATACAGACAATTTGTTATAATTTCAGTATTTATATCAACATTGATGCGTGATATAGCTTCTCCGTGTAATTATGACTTTGCTCAGTTAATATATAAAGATAAAGATTAAACCTTAGCCTTAACCTTTATACTATACAGATATACATGTCAAACCTCTGCAGGGTGAATTTTCCCCTTTTGTCTAATAATTTGACAGTGAATTACATAGTTGTTTTAGACATTTTAATGTGTAAAAGTTACATATTAAAGTCCAATGGTCACTGTGGTTTGATATTTGTTGTCAAAATGTCATACTTGGAGATGGAGGAGGAAACGCTGAGTGAACAGCTTCACAGTCCTGAAGTGTGAGGGGGATCAGAGAAGCAGAGTGACAGTGGGCTGACAGGAGCTGGATTACATGCAGACAGTCAACAGAGAGCTATCAGATTGTATGCATTACATCTGTTTTTTGTTTGTTTCCCCCAGACTTAAGAAAAGTCCTCTTGAGACATATAGGACATTGTACAGCTGACTGATCTCCATGATCTGATCTTTACATTCTGATAGGAAAGTGACAGTTGGCTCATTGTGAAGCATTGTGAAGCATTTGTGGTAAAAGGGATCCAAAACCTCAGTAGAATGATTGCTTATTTTTCATCGCTACTTTTCCAATTTTACAAGCACTGTGTGACATTGTCTGTCATGGTGTTTGGCATTAAATTGATGTCAATTTAAAAATGAGGTAATTTTTAGAAATACCTCAATAAATGCATTTTTGTTTGATATAACTGTATTTCCCCCTTTTTGTCAATTTAAGCTTAAGCTAAATGGATTTTATTTACTTTTTTATTGATTATTGATACAATAGATGTCAGTATGACAGCCTTGGGCACTCTTAGTATAGAACAGTGATGCTCTCTGCTGTCTGCTTCACCCATCAGATTCCCCAACCACACCACCCTCACTACTGTGGGAATAACAAATATCCCAAAGTCCAAACACACACAGACATCTGCCTCTGTGGCTGAATTCCAACTCTGAATGGACTGAACATTTTTCCTTTGCTCTGGGAGGAAAACAATAAGCAGTTTGAGTTGAGCAACAGTTTGCCAGAATCCACCTCCAGAGGAATTCAAGAACAAACGGGTTCACCCACGGTGCACTCACAGTCACATCGAAAACCAGAGATGCAACTGATCATGTCCCTCATATGCAAAACCTGTTAGCATGTGACTGAAAAAGACTGTGAGATAGGTTAAAAGTTTGGAGAAAAGGCCAACAACTGGGACTCGAGATAAGATTATTTGGTCAGAACTTGAGTTAATCATCAATCATTGAAAAATTATTGATTAATGGATAATTATAAATAATGGTATCAACGTCAACTGTTCTATAGGGAGGGTAAACTTTAATTTTTACACTCTGAAAATGTTACTGTTAGAATCCACAGTGTCTCTCACCACTGTTGTCCTTTGTTTTCCTCTCTTGTTCTGTGTTTGTGTTGTCTGTTTTCCCTTTCTGTTTCTGTCAGTGTGGGCTGGGTGCTGCACCTGCACCTGGGCCATCTACACACCTGTTCTGTATCAGCTCATCCGCAACTCTCTCCCACTGCGGTGTACAAGTCTGGTTAGACTCTCCGATCCCCCACAGTTCGTAGTTGATATCTTGTGGTAAACAGTTTGGCCTGATTCTGAGATTTAGCCTGCCTTGCTTGCTCTTTGCCTGTTTCTGTGCCTCACCTCTGTTTTCTGTATTGCCTCCTGCCCTGCTACATCCACTACATCTACTTTGCCACCACATCCAGTCCTGTCCTCGCCTGCCTTTGTTTGATCACTGGAGTACTGGAGTAGCACATCATCACTAAGCCCTCATGGAACCAGCTCACCTATTCCAGTTCGGAAGCCTTATCTTATTCTTTAAGATATTATTATATTATAGAATAAACTCTTTACTCCTCAGTCTGAGTCAAGCATGGTCTGCATTGCGGATCTTTGCTCTGCTTAAGAGTGTATGCTTAACAGTTACAGGACTCACAAGAGACATATTTTACAAAGAATGAGGTTAAAACAAAACAATAATCAGCTAAATTTCAAATGCAAGAGCTGCACATTCATAGCAGAATGTGAAAATCAGTTTTACATATTAAACAGAGTTTCACTGAAAATATGTTAACGCCTTGTACATATGTCAGTATAATTGTACAGATCACAAGAAAAGTTGTTATGTTTGAGTAATTTATTGATAACTGATTTATACAACAGAATCACATTGTGGCTTGATTACACACTGTTATCAATGCTTCATTAGTATGCTTTCACTACATCCTGCTGCAGTGGCTATAACTTAAAAAAAGTTCTAATTAAAGAATCAAAGTATTATCTAAAAGTCAGCTTAAAGTAACCCACATAGCTGTGCCAGTCTTATTCATATTTGTGGTCATTGTAGTGACTATTTCTCTGTAACTCTATGTCATGGATTTAGGCAGCCAACTAATTAGGGAGATTAAAACTTCCTTTATAATCCCACATACAAAACACTGATTGGTTAATTGTCTCTTCAACGGACTGGAAATCATTAACAAGCACAACACCAGACATATTTGAATCACTGGACAAACCACAGAAATGGCTGATAATGCCAGGTTATATAAACTGGTCTAATAGACGGGGTCAATGCTTTTCAACTTAAGCTTCTGCACAGAGAAGACAGGGGACCATCTTAAAATGCATGAAATTAAATGCAGGCAGATTAAAAGAGGTATGGCATGGAAATGGACTACTTGTGTATTGTTGTTCTCAATTAATTGATGATTGTTACTCATACCTAATAATAGTGAACATTGAACCTTGCTGCTGATTTAAAAGGCAATACACTGATACAGTTTTATATTGCAACATTTAGCTATTTTTCTCAGCATGGGACCTGGAGCTAAAGGGGGGCTCAAGATGTGATATTTAATGCAAGTTTAAGGTACTTCCAGGGCCCACATTTGTATCTGGGAAAAGCAGGTGTTGTAGAGGGAGCTGAGGTCAGAGGTTTTTTAAACTAAAACTGCAATAAGAATGTTTAAACAGGCACAACACACAGCAAACTAATCATAAAGATAAAAAAACAAGACAGTTAAAAAAAAGAAGAACCATGATGTGCAGAGCCGACCAAAACAAAATTTAAAAAAATATTTTACAATTGTTTTTGTTGTTTTTTCAAATCACTTGAATTTCTGTTGGCATATGATCCCGAGAGGCCTGAGGCAGAAGAGGACTATGCCACAAAAAGCTGTTGATGTGTCACTGCTGCATTTAACTGAATGTTATATTGTATTGTATTGCATGTGTTGTATCTTTAGTTTTATGGTAAAGGTCATTTAAAGAAGTCTGTAAAGTGGCAGGATGAACATTACTCTCCTTACAGCAGTCACCTGTTCAGTCCCATCTGTCACAGTGATGTGCTCCATGTAAAGCACAGTAAGGATCTATGACAGTGAAAAACCAGAGCTTTAGGAGTTAGCTTGCTAACTCACAGCAGCTGCATGAGCCAGATCTCCTGATGCTGCTTAGATTCACCATGATCAGAACCCTCAAAAGTCTTTATCCCATCCAGACAGCTCATCAGGAGGCTCCTCTGTGTCAGGGGGAAATATGTCAAAGTGACTGTGATCCATCAGTCCCTCCAGCTGCAAAAACAAAGAAAATCATCATTCTATCATCTATCATCCATGTCTTTTCAGCTTGGGATCATTAACAACTTCCCATTCCTATAAGCTAAGCTGAATTTCCTCTATAAGTGCACATCCGTATCATGATAATGTGGCCACTTAAATTTGCTTGTTGACAGTGTACTTATAATATATTTACATTCAAAAGCAGAGATGGGGACTCGAGTTTGTGATTTAATCACATGCAGAGTGTCTGGAACTTGACTTGAGATTCATCCTACAAAGACTTGAGACTCAACTTGGACTTAAGGCTGGGGACTCCTGAACATCCTTATTTTAATTAATTTTTTTTTTTGAATTATATTTTTTCGGGCTATTGCGCCTTTACTAATAGGACAGCTGAGATATCAGGCAGGAAACAGGGAGAGAGAGGGTGGAGAGACATGTAATGGTCGGAGCCGCTCCTAGTTGAGTAGATTTTTATTAAGGAAATATCTGAACATAATTGCCTCTCTTGTTATCAGGGAGAGTTTGGCAGGTTAGCAGATTTTTAAATGCCATAATAAGGGGACAAAGACAGCATTTGGTTGAGGCTCAGAAGAGACAGTTGTCTTTGGTGAATATTGTACAAATCAACAATGACACAACATCTTAACTGTTAGAAAAACAACGAATTTTTCTATGACCATTTTCTGATCTTGCCATGGCTGTGGAAATACTCCACTTTGATCTGTAAATTCTATAAAACTGAGACGACAAACAAATGTGTTGTTGTACTGTCAGCCTGTTCATGTCGCTCACCTCTCTCCTCAGTGGTGATAGGAGCTTGTGATGTCTTAAACCCTCCCAGTTAAAGCCCTGAAACCACCTGCGAAACAAAACAAAACAAAAAATTCACAGATGGACTAGAAACTCTGACTCCATTACTCTGGAACCTCCAGCCCTGTTAAATAAATACTCAACAGTTTTACTTTTTTACTCCCAAATCATTTATTTTGACATCTTTGATATCTTTGACATCTAAATCTAGCTACCACCAAACCACAAAAAGTTTCTGTCTACAAAAAATATAACAGAAGGAGAAAGAGGTCTATACTTTGACATACACATGTGCTCACACTTTGAGCCACTGTATCTAAGACAGTACAAAGACAATGGAGGGGGAGGGGTGAGAATAAGAGATGCAATTGGGCCAGTCTAGTGTAAACATGAAAAATGAACACATGGGCTGCTGCTGCTGCTTTATGAGCCAGTAAAAAAGAGTGTGTATTTTTTTTTCATTTTCAATAACCTGCCCCCAAGGCTCACTAAAAAAGTAAAAAAAGTAAAATACAATATTTTAATTGTTGCACGATACTCTATAAGCTGTGTGTACATGTGTGTCCTGTTTTTGGTTATTTGCTATGCACGTTTTATCACTGCTCTTCCAAATTCAACATCAATACTAATGAGAGTTTCTGCCCTTTGCACTGGATATTTTTTAGAAGTATGGCCAGTGGGTCACCGGGGTAATGGAAGAAATTTGCATTGGTCAGTGTGTGTTTGGTGTTCTGGTGTTAGTAATCACATAGTAGATAACTGTTTATGCTTATGTTTTCTGTTTTGGATATTCACTGATTTTTTAATTTTAAGGCGAAGTACTGTTGAACTGCACAGTACAGTAGGCATGGCGCACAACACCCTGAACAACCTAAGAACAGTGTAATGTGAAATTTAAATCCCAAGCCCTGGCCCCTGGCTACACTAAGCTGTTATGGTTTTGCCTGTGTAGAGCTGCATATAGAAAGAGCACCCACTCCTGACAGTGCACTCTGACACACTATATGATGTGCGACAAGTGTGGTGCAACAACAAGTTGCATGTTATGATAAGTGTCTTTTTGTGGAAAATACTCATATACTATATAATACTGATAGTTTTGATTTCCAGGATCTAAAGGACATTACTCAATGAGGTGCTCGGATGGTGTTATGCTGTGACAGGTAAGAGTGCAAATGTCCCCTGGGCAGAGGAAGCAGAGGGAGGAATGATCCCTGGATTTGAATTGAAGAGGATATGAAAAAATTCAGAATGCCACACTGACAGGCACTCTTAGTTACTAAAAGAGACTAATAAACTGAGTTTCATTAGGGACATGAGACACTTTAATTGGTCTAAACCATCAAGAGATAATAGCCCTTTGTCAGCTGGTAGAAAAACTAAAAAGGGCTTTCAACCCCCAGAGCCCTTTTTAAGGTAGTCATTGATTGTGTCAGCCCTTTACCTAAAACTAGGAAAAGTAATGAGTTTTCTGGTAATCCTATTGCTATTATTTGTTTCCTTAGAACTTTTTCTCTAAGACAGAAAATCTGAGACACTTATTAAATTTTATGCTAGGGTTGAATTGCCAAACCAGGTGCAACCAGGGTGTTACGTGTTACTTTTGTATTTCAGAAGCAGTCTTATCCGCTATCATCCCAAGTCCCAGGAAACTCTGAAAAAGGCTCATTAGGCCCTAAAAACCATGTAAAAGACCCACAGTACTGTTTCATGAAGACTGGGACGTCAAATTCACATTTTTAAATGTTTGCTATGAGAGATTCATTGAGCATTTTTAAACGATTCACTCCTTTTAAACTTTGTTTTGGCAAAAGACCAGACTGTGACATGTTTATAAGCATTATTACGCTCTTAACCCGAATTGGTTGACTTTACTTGCGAATCGTGTGGAAACCTGTTGCCCTATACCACTTTAGTTTTTACACTAGCTGAAACTAAAAATGTCGAGTTGAACTAACATGGAACCTTAACTTTTTATACACGTTGAAACTAAACATATTGAGTTGTACTAACATGGAACCTTAACTTTTTACACACGCTGAAACTAAACATGTCAAGTTGTATAAACATGGAACCTTAAGCTTAGTATTCATATTTATTAGTGGTTTATACTCAAAATCATTAGATAAAACTAGCTATTATGACTTGTTGATACTCAACATTTATTGCGATTACTGTATATTCCCCTAATTTAATTATCTTTTTTTATATGATAGAAAATAATGTTTCAATTAAATTGGATAAAAAAAGAAACTCCTCTAAATGCTCAAATGCATTTTATTTTTAAGAAAAATGGCAAAACACAGCCAATCTTGTTATGACAAACTTAACATCAGGTCAACATAAACACGTCCACCTAAAACCTTAAAAATGTCATGTCAAATCATTGAAACCAATATGTGTGTGGGTGTTGTATGTGTCTGTGTTGTTTGTGTGGGAGTTGTATGTGACTGTGTTGTTTGTGTGGGTGTTGAATGTGTCTGTGTTGTTTGTGTGGGTGTGTGTCTTGTGTCATGTTTTACATGTGTCTGTTTGTCCGCTTGTTTTACAGAAAATAAAAAGGTGTACCCCACAGGTCAGAAAATGTTTTACTGGTGTGGCAAAAAAAAAAAAATGTAGCCAACAGCTTCTTACAGTAGACTGGACATCATTTTACATTGTGAGCGGATTTTTAAAAGTCTGTAGCTTCGGCTTTAGGTCAGTGTGGCCTAATGACAGCAATACCTGTTGGATGAACTCAAATGTGAGCTTCATAGTCTTGGGGTAGTTCAGATGGAGTGCATACGTGAGTCCAAACAGAATGCACATTTGTTTTAGCAGATCTTGAATATTGTCCATTACGACTTCTCCCTCAATGATGATTTTCAAAGAGGTTGGACTGAGGTGCTGGGAAGATGTGAGCACAGCACCTTCACGCTCAATAAGAAGTATCTCAATGTCAAGGTCATAAAAAGAGTCATCATCATCAGATTCCTTAATAAAGAATAACAAAAGAAAACAACTATTATATGAGATTTCTCATTTGAAAAACAACTTTAATCAATATAAGAGTGTCATGGTGAAAAATAAATAATGGTGAAATTTATAAGAGAGCAAGAGCTTACTCACAAAGCCTGCTTTGAAGAGGTTTGTGGGGTTGTCCCCAAGGAGGATGGGAAGCCCTCTGAGAACCTGTGTCTGGATCGCAGTTGGCTCTGTAGTCACAAGTTAGGTAGCTAAAATGAAAAACAAATAATGATCTATAAGAAAGCTTAAACAAACCAAGCAATGTTTTGATTGATTTACACAACTAATAGAGCAGCATTGTGATATGATGTTTTTACAAAACCTGTGAAAAACAATGCCAAGTACAGTTTGGCAAGTCCTGACAGTGGTTGAACCGCTTTTCCACCGCGTAAAATGTAAATGATACAGTTGCCGCATGTGAGTCTTCCTTAGACTGTTAACATTAAGCTAACTTTAACATTCAGCCGACACTATTTTGAGTGGACATTAGCTAGGGTTAGCGATAAGCATGCATGTATTTATACCATGCACAGGTTCAAACAGTACATCAGATAAAAAAAGTTGTGTCAACGAATTGTCTGCAAGCTTTTGGGTATTAAAAATTCCAACAAAGGTAAGTAGGCTACAATACTTATTTTACATACTAACCGTTCTACTTGGAGTAAGGCTGTTTCCTGGCCAGGGTACCGTCTGCTGCCGATGGCTGTGCCCGTCCCACCAGAGCCCGTGAGCGCACATTACAAGATGCTGGTGGTATGGCATGACTGGGCAGGTTTTTGAATTAGCCCCCCTTCCTTTCTTATGAAAGTAAACATACCGTGCTTCTGGTTCTAGTTGAGAGGGGATAGCGGCTTAGGAAAGAAGCTCCTAAGCAACAAGAGAAAACAAAAATGCCCCAAAAAGTAGTTGGTTGACACCAACCCCTAATAAAAAAAGAAAAAACCCTGACCAAAAAGAGGTAAATACCTGTACTGTTAAGTTAGCTGATGATTTATGATTGGAGTTGGCAAGCTAGTTGTTAGATTGCCAGTGTCCTGTGAGGCAAAGCCAGATGGTGTCAGGGATGTACTGTGTAGGACCAATGTCAGTTTTCACTGAATTGTAACTTAAGTAGCTGTTTGCTGACTTTGCTCCAATACACAGTGTTGGGTATCGACGTTACTAGTTTAACTACATTTCTCAGTAGCATGGTCGTAATGTCACTGTTTTCCACATCAAATATCTTTTCAGTAGTGAAGCTATTTTAATGATCAAATAACGCGATAGCCTACACAGAAGCTACATTTCCCCAGGCATTTCTAAACTTTAAATGCACCGCAGTTTCTGCTGCATTTAAAGTTCAACAGGAGGAAGCAAAGAATGGATTGTCGAAGACTGTAGGCTCCATCAAATACTTAGCTCGGCAAGGTTTAGCTCTACGAGGTCATGTAGAAGAGAAAGATAACAGCAGGAGAGTATCTTGCAAAAGTAGCATTAGATGTACTTTGCAGACTAAATTTGCCATTGTCAGCACTGCGTGGGCAGACGTACGATGGTGCAGCGAATATGTCTGGTAAATATTCTAGTACACAGGCTCTTATTAGGGAGAAACAGCCACTAGCTTTATACGTGCACTGTAGAGCACTGCGTGAATTTGGTAGCACAAAAGGCATGCGAAGCTTCTACAGTTGTGCGAGATACGCTTGACTGGGTTCATCAATTAGGAGTTTTGTGTGGACAGTCTGGCAAATTCAAACAGATGTTTCATCAGATAGCTATATCTGACCATGGAACCCCAAGTGCCCTGAAACCACTGTGTGAAACAAGGTGGACTGTTAGACACGGTGCCATCTGTTCCATTTTAACAAAGTATAACTCTATCCTCACTGCCTTAGAGGAAATGGCAGGGACGGACTCTCCCACTGCAGCCACTGCAAATGGTCTGTTTCAACAGTTTATGAGAGGCAGTACTGTACTTGGTCTTGTGATGGCACAAGCAGTTACTGGAGAGCTGGAGTGTCTCAACAGTTCTCTTCAGAGAAGGACATAGACTGTTTCTGGTATGCAGGCTGCTGTTTGTAAGGTTCAGTCTACCCTCAATGGCAAGAGAAGTGATGAGGCCTTCCGAAGCCTTTTTGAGAAGGCATCTACAGTTGTGAACTCTTTAGACTTAGAACCTATAACAATGCCAAGAGTTTGACAACCACCCAAGCGCTATAGTGGAGAATCAAGTGGTTTCAGTCCTAAAACTCCTATGGAATACTACAGAGTTGAGTTTTATAAGGTACTTGACACCATTCACACACAGTTCACAGAACGTTTCCAGCAGGGTGGGCTTCTTACCCTGCAAAAGCTGGAGAACACCTTGCTTTCTGGAAATACTGACCCTGTGGCTCATGACTATCCATAAATTAATGCCCAGCTGCTGGAAATCCAGCTACCTATGTTCAAACGTAATTACATGTACAGTTCCTGTGGAGAGGCTACAAACATTCTCAAATGTTTGCTGTTTGAGGTGCGAGGCTTATTCAATGAAATTGAAACTCTGGTGAGGTTACTCCTTGTGGTACCAGTCTCGTCCTCTAAGGCAGAGAGGAGCTTTAGTGCTCTTAGATGATTAAAGACTTGGTTACGCACAATTATGACACAGCAGAGGCTGAACCATGTTGCAGTGTGTCACATCCATCAGGACAAATTGGACCTCTCAACTAAGAAGTCAGTGTGTATCCAGTTCATTTCTTTTACACCGAGACGCAAACAGGTATTCGGTGCTTTTATCTGAATTGTGCAACATTATCTTTAGTCTGCTAGTGGCTCGCAGAATAGACACCAATATAGCAACCTGTTTATTTGTCAAATACTTGGCATGGTGTGTTATGTGTGTTAAGTTGTAGTCTAATTTGTTTTAACATACCTTAATATGTGGTTTACAGATAGGTCTACTGTTGTATTTTCATGCTTTTGTTTGTTTTTTGTTAATTTGGACTGGTGATGCCCACCAATATGTGAAATCAGTTTGCCATCTTCAGAATAGAGGTGCAAGCCGCACTCCAGTGTGCCACCCTGTATTGTGTGATGTATTGAGTGTTGTAATGAATTGTGCATAAGACATTTGCTGTGTGTAGTTTGTAGTTGGTGTCAATACAGTGATGCAAATTGATTAATCTTTAAAGTTCTTGATTTTTTTCCCATAGATAGTTGACACAAACACAAAATCAATTGAGTGGAAGCTGCCATGGTCTTGCTAGCTAGTGCTTAAACACAATAGATATTAACTACTGTGTCAATGTGGCATAGATAGTCAAGTACACAGCTGCAACAACATCAAGTAAATCACAGTAAAAGTATCACAATGTATTTCTAATATAGGCATGCCAAATTACCCTGACTCCTTTAACAAAAGTAAATGACTCAATAAATTGATAAACAGGCAAAGAGTTTAACTCCCCCAATGGTAGACCCAAAGTTACGCCCTTGCTGTGAAAGAGGAGGTGCTCAGGCTAGCATGGCAAAAGCGGGGCTTTATGTTAAATAAAAACAAGATAAATTTCGACCACGATTACCCCCTGGAGATCTTAGCCATGAGGAAGGAGTACACGGAGGTTCAGAGGGTCTAAAAGGGGAAGGATCTACGGTTCCAGACCCTGTATCCTGCGCGTCTGAGAGTGTTTCATGACGACGGAACAAAACCTACAACTCAGTTGAGGAGGTGACAGCGGATCTAGCAAGCCGGGGCTTTCCACTAAAAGTGTTTACACCGCTGACTCCACATTCAGAGAGAAGCTTCATGGGTGGTTGTCATGGCAACCTGCGGGGGGGAGGAGGCGCCCAGCGCAGCCAGGAGGAGCAATGGGATATAAGGAGAAGCTGCAGCTGTTCAGATGTGAGCAGCAATAGTTTGTTTCCATCGATTTTTCACCTTAAATTACAGACGTCACTGTGAACTTAAAACCATTGTCGAGTCAAAATAAAGGGACTCTTTCCCAACAGGGTCACCATCAAGGGCTGAAGGCCCTCTTGCTCAGGTAGCCTAAGGGGTTTTCCTTCAAAGACTAGGGGAAGCAGTGTAAGTGATCACTGCTGGAAGTGTGGTTGAAACATTAATGCTTGAGTTATTTTCCATACCTTTTGGTTTATTTGTTTGTTTTTATTATTCCTGTCATTTCCGGTCTTTCCGGCCTTTCCGGTTAATCCTGTGCACAGTTCCATGCAAAAAAGTCAATTGAAGTTGAGTTCTTTCAATGTAAATGGGGTTTTGAATCCAGTTAAAAGGAACAAATTTTGATCAAAGCTGAGGAAGGAAAGGGCACAGATTGCCCTACTGCAAGAGACACACGAGTCAGACAGAGAATGCTTAACAAAAAGAATGGGTTTTAAACATGTATTTTCCTCCTCTGTTAAATCTAAACATAAGAGGGGTGTGGCTACTCTTATTTCTGGTACACTCAACCATGAACACATTTCGGAGATCTGTGATGAAGAAGGTAGATTTGTCAGGATAACTGGAAGAATTGAGGGCTCAGAAATAACAATCCTAAACGAATATGCCCCACTGGGGAGTGACTGGCTATTCTATAGGAGTATTTTCGATTCAATGGTTTGCTCTCAGGACCTGATAATTTATGGTGGAGATTTAAACATTAGACTCAATCCCAAACTGGACTCCTCCACTCTACCCAGTCAAAATAACCCGCTCATAAGGAAAGTTAACTCATATATTGAGGAGTTGGGCATAGTTGATATGTGGCGAGAGCAACACCCTTCTACAAGGGATTATACTTTCTACTCCTGGCCGAATGCAGCTTATACTAGGATTGATTATTTTTTAATGTTTAAGGTGGATAGATATAGGGTTAAAGAGTGTGACATATTAACGAGGGATTTGTCGAACCACTGCCCCATTTCTATCTCTGTGCTTATGGCCAGGAAGGAACGCAAGACTCTCTGGAAATTTAACTCACATATACTAAACGATTCAACTATTGCATCCAAGATAAGGGAGGACATTAGAGACTATCTGAAATTTAATGACGCAGGGGAGGTTTCTCCAATAATTTTTTGGGATGTGTTAAAGGCAGTGCTAAGAGGGAAAATAATTTCCATCACCTCCTTTCTCAAAAAAACAAAAGGACAAAAATTAGCTGATTTACTGTGGAAATTAAATCAGAAATTACAAGAGGATATCAATAACCCAACCCCCAGGGTAAAACAAGAAATTAGGAAAATACAAGGAGAAATTAATGACATTTATACACAGGAAGCCCAGAAGAATCCAATTTTTATGAAACAAAAATACTATAAGATAGGAGGGAAATCTAAATAATATTTGGCATATAAATTACGTAAGCAACGGAAGGAGAATACGATTTGCAAAATAAAGAACCCTAAAACAAGAGTAACAGTGACCAAAATAGATAAAATCCAAGAATGTTTTGAGATTTTCTATAGGAAGCTTTATTCTCGTCCCACGGCCACTGAGGAGACTTTCATTGATGCATTTCTTAGTTCTCTGGAGCTGCCCTTGCTTTCAGATTCGCAAAATAATGACTTAACCAAGTCAATCTCCGTTGAGGAAATAAATGCAGCCATCACTAGACTAAAATGTGGGGAGGCGGTGGGGGCAGATGGCTTCAATTCTCAATTTTACCACACTTTAAGGTCTGAACTAGTGCCATTAATTCACAAAACATTTAATTGGATTCTACAAAAGGGAGAGACCCACCCCTCTTTGAGAATGGGAAAATTATTACCCGGCCTCATCGATCTGGATCAGACCGGGTTTATTCATCACAGACAAACCACTGACAATATAAGAAGAGCATTGCATATCTTAGATAATTTACATAAAAAGCTAAAATCAAATCCAGTTTTTTGAGTTTAGACACTGGGAAAGCTTTTGACTCAATTAGATGGTCCTTTTTATATAAAGCACTGAGGAAATTTGGATTTCACGATAATTTTATTAAAGTGAATCAAGCTCTATATAATAAGCCCTCAGCCCGCATTAAAGTTAATGGTGATCTCTCAGACTCCTTTGTTTTGGAACAGGATTGCAGACAAGGACAGACAATTGCAGACAATTTCACCCCTTCTGTTCGATTTATTTATAGAATCTTTAGGTCAATTGATCAGGCAAAATCATAATATCAAAGGCATTGAGATGGTGTGAGTTGTCCACAAGGTGGCGATGTTTGCAGATGATGTTTTTGTTTGCCTGGGTGAACCTGAGAGATCCTTTCCTGAACTAATGGCTGTATTGACTGATTTTGGCAAACTATCTGGATATAAAGTCAATATTTTAAAAACTCGAGAGATGACCGTTAATTACAGTCCTTCTGTGATTTTGAAGAATAAATTTAAATTGAATTTGGAGAATGAAGAAATTAAATACTTGGGGATTAACATAACTAGGGACCTTGCGAGACTTTTCTGGGCGAACTACGATCTATTATCCCAAAGGATAAAAGCTGACTTATGGGGTCTGGTTCCTTTCCTGAGCCTGGGTTCAAGAATAAATGCAATCAAAATGAACATTCTTCCACGGCTGCTCTACCCATTCAGAAACCTACCAATTGAGGTCCCTGGCAGTCAATTTAGTGAATAGGAAAAATTGTTCTCCAGATTTGTCTGGCAAGGCAAAAGACCATGAATTAAATACCCGACTCTTCAATTGGCTAAGGAGAAGGAGGGGTTTGGCTTCCCATGCATGAAAAATTATTGTGTTGCTGCGCAGTCAGTCCCACTGCTCTATTGGTGCAATGAATCCTATGGGGCGAGGTGGAAGGAGCTAGAGTCCAAAACAGTTCCCCATCCAAGCTGTTATTGCTGATAAGGGCCTGATATGTCATCTAGTAAAAGTTGGGAACCCCTGGTGGAATCATACACTTCGGGTCTGGATCAAAGTGTTGAACAACTGTGAAATACATAAAATGATGAGACTGTTTAGATGGTTTGCTTAAGACTCAGATTTTATTCCCAACAGAGGTGACTCCTGCTTTAAAATGTGGTCTAAGACTGGTCTCACAACATATCTCTCACTTACCCAAAGGAATTCTGTTCACTGTTTTGAATTTTACGGGAGAAGCATGGTTTCAAACAATGTGACCTACACAGATATTTCCAAGTAAGATCCTATATCGAACATGAATGTAAATTAACAGACTTCTCGGAGGTTGAGTCAATGTTTTTGCACATTATAAAATCTAAA